>MU616753.1:5216-45676 GCA_025201705.1 Dissophora ornata | reverse complement strand
AAAAAAAAAAAAAATCACATACTCATGCTCATCGTGTTGAACCATCTCTTCACTAGGAGCCTGCTATGGCCTTTGGAATCAACAGTGCTATCAACAAAATCGAGGCAGGAGAGAATGAGAACTGCAGGGTTTTTCAGTACTCTGACGAGGGGTAAGTCGAGGAACAGCAGTTGACAATTAGTAAAGTCGCACATTATTTGGATGGGGTGCATGGATCGAGAGCTAAATTTACAGCTGCTAATGTAACGAGGAAACGCATGTCTATGATAGGATCGAGGCTGTCCACAACAAGGGCACATTGGGGAGCAAGAACCCCGACGACTACCAAGTACGTCCGCTACAAATAATCGGTGGGCTGTGAGGGGAAAATCTCCAGGTTGTGAGAATCCTGAACTAAGTCATTCTTTTCGGCTTGTGGGAATTAGAAAGTGACACGTTTCAGTGTCGACGGAACAAAGTTGGCGACAGGCGGAACGGACGGAAATGTGAGTAACAGTAACTTTCCAGCGCTTCTATTGAACGAGAGACATAGCCTCAAAGACCGGCGCCGGCTGACTCTATTATACTCATGCCATCTAGGTTGCATTGCTGAAGTACCCCACCCTCAGCCCAGTCATGCCTGTTACCCATTTCAAGGGACACAGGATTTTGGACCTCGATTTCTCAGCAGATGGAAAGCATGTAAGCCAAGAAACAGGGACATTATTCACTTTTACAGGAAGCTTAACATCTCAGGCGTCGACTCTAAAAACTGAATGTGAATCATTCCTGGGAAATATAGATCGCAGCAGTCTCTTCTCAAAACCTCTGGATTATTGCCGCTGACACAGGTCGGGTAGTGGAGACGATCACAAACCCCGTCCTGAACAAGAAGAAGCCATTTGAGTTCATGACATGCCGTTTCGGAAGGGGCGCGTTCTCCGACATTTTATACACGGCTGTGAATGGCGATAAGAAGCAGAGGCCATTTGTTTGCATGTGGATGACATCCAAGTGGACACGTATCCGCACTCTGTCCGTTGGGTCCAAGCCGATCAGTGCCTGCACCGTCAGGTAATGGGGTGGAGATAAGCCGGCTGTTGATTTTAGTCTATTGGAGGAAGATTCTTACTTACAATCTCATTTGCAAATAGTCCTGATGGCAAATTGATCGCATTTGGATCGTCGGACATGGCCATCCGGATTTGTAGCAGCAAGACACTGCAGGTTCTGATGACTGTCCCCAAGGCCCACGCGCTTCCTGTGACATCCCTAACCTTCAACAGCGATGCGTCGCTGCTGGTTAGCGGATCTGTTGATGCAACCTGCCGTGTCATTGTTGTGCCAAAGACCTTCCCAAAGAACAACAACTTTGTGATGTTGGTCCTGGCGCTGCTGTTCCTGTTCTTGGCAGCTCTGGTCCAGATCTACCAGAACTACAAGATTTGAGCGAGAGCTCTATGACTTTTGCTCTCCTCGGCAAATAAAGGAAGAATCTGCGCTATCCCCATAACCCAGCTACATCAGCATCGACGACTATTTCAACATAATGATACGTAATAAACGCAGCGAAAAAAAAGGTGCACGATTAAGACGACCACAAGAAAGGTTATGTATTGGTACAAAGCTAATTTACATATGAAAGAAATGATACAGCAAGCAATAGGGACGACCAGCGATCAGCGATCAGCGGAGCGAAAATGACCATGTGGGAGCAGGTTATCCGCACCGGCTAGGAGCTGGAAGAGACAGGCATGTACTCTCGCTCTCGGAAGATCGACACCAGCGGGATGTGATCAGAGGGGAAATGTTGGCTTGGCAACGCGGTTGGCATGGGAGCACGCATGACACCCAAATCGCTTTCGTCCTGTGCATCTACCGTTGAATTGATCGTCGCGCTAGTGCTGAACAGCTTTGAGAAATCAAGATGCTGAATTTTCTTTGCAGTTTTCTTGCTCGCCTTTGTCCGACGAGTAACCGAATCAATAGACATTGATGATGATGAAGCAGAGGATGAAGACAGTAGAATGTCAGCCTCCATCTCAGAATCCAGGTCCGATGAGCTCATATGAGCATTGGCTGCAGATGTCGCAGAGGCATGCGCAGTCCATACTGGATCCACTTCAAAGTGATCTAGGAAGCCAACCAGACCCAGCGAAGACGGGTCGTACAGTAAATAGTCGATCGTTCCTTGGAATTTTCTCGTGGCGTTTGTGAAGGGTAAGATCGAGGATTTGTAACTGTCTACCAGTCCGAGATGGTGATAAAAGTGCTTGTTCTCTGCTCTCGTGAACCGCCCAAAGTCATTGCCACCGAAATGATGCTTATCCACTTGTCCCGTCTTCAGAAAATCGACAACAGAACTGCCCGGCAATGAATTGAAATCTCCTGCAAGAATCGTCGGTATGTGTTGCTGCTGCTGCTGCTGCTGCTGCTGCTGCTGCTGCTGTTGCTGAGGATGCAAAGTTGCTGTTGCTGAAGACGCTGCAATGGCCTCTGCCTTGAGTTCCTCCAATTTCGACGTCAGGATGGCGGTCTGGAGCATCTTCGCGTCCGGAAACGCTGGGTCTGCTAAAAGATGAGTCGTCGCTACCTGAACCTGGCGCTTAGTCCGTCTGTTTTCGAAAAGCGCCACGATAGCGAGATTGTGGAACAAGTTGAAGCGGATAGCGGTGTCGCGCGCCATGGATGGGCGCTTGACATTGAGGTCGTCGAGCTCGACCTGGTTGAACCTCAGGACGTGCTCGCTCAAGAGTTTGAAGCGACTATGTTCATACAGAGTGAAAAGAGGTTGCACCAGATGAAGGGTGTGTGCGTGAGTAAAAAAACTTTGGACGCGGTAGGACGAATGAATACAGAAACGTGTTCCCGCGGCATCCCATCTGTTTCTTGTGCGACAAGAAATGTTTTCCCCATTTTGCGCACTACGACTGGATGAATCAGCATGTGTAGAAATATGCTTACCTGTCGCGGTAGAAGATGGCACAGCCGTCCCGCATCTCGTACACATTCATCTTGTATGCGTGGATAGATCTGAACCCGAGGCGGGACAGGTGAGGATTAAAGTACTCCTCATAGTCCTTGAGCTCCAGTTCCTGCGTGCATAAATGTGCGGAGATAGGTTTGATCAGCATGACAGAACATACCATCATTGTGCTAGTATCATTGAAAGGGCAGTGTGTTCTCCCCTGTACCTGTATGCAGATGATATCCGCATCCGTGAACGCGACCTGGTTCAGGATAGCCTCCTTGCGATAGCTCCAATCCAGGAAAGCTGGTTCGCATTCAGTATGAAGTCGCGAAGCGTGGCATAGTCTGGGTGAAAGGACGTTCCACGACATGACCACGAATGATTCTGAGAGGTGCAGATTGATGGAAATTAGACGATATGTCATCAAAGACCAAGATGCACGAACATGCGTCCCCCTCCATCTATTATTATCCTTACTCGCATCCATGGACATAGGCCCGCTCGAGTCATATACCCATTCACGCTTAGGCAAGGCAATCAGAATGTCCTCTACATAGAGCAGAAAGTGTGCAGAGTATCAGGGTTCGGACGGGAGGAAAGAGATGAAAAAGAGAGATAGAGAGAAGAAGGGCAGGAGTGCTGTTAGCGGCACGATAGCATGCGTCAACGTGAGCGCCACAAACCAAAACAAATACAGAGCAAGTAAACAAATATCGACAAAGACACGCGTTTGTCAGTAGAATTCGATGAGGTTCATCTTTGGACTTACCAGCTAGGGATGGCGCAAAGTCTTCCTCATAAAGCCATCCGCGAGGTATGACACTGCTCAGCATTATAAAACGAAAGCGAGTTTTTTGCGTCGTTACAGCGTGGTCACTTGCATGGCCAACTTCTAAACGATATCAAGTCCAGAACACCAACCTGAGAGGGATCGGGGGATCCACAGGGCCAAAGGTCTGATCGTCGTCCTCCATCTGGGGTGAACCAAAGTCGACCAAGGGTGCCATATTCTGGAGTTGTGCCATTCGCTTGGCCTGGTATGCCTGTGTTCTGACCCTTCTCCGCTGGCCCTTGCTCTGGCAGGATTTGTGCTGTACCTCGCTCTGACCCCGAGTCAGTTGTTGCTGTGGTCCCTTGCCATTCTTGATCATGCCGTCAGTGGAGTATCGACTGTTCTTGCCGTAGGAGCCGAACGCGCTATAGTCGGGACTGCCAGGAACTCCGCTGACACTTGTTGGCTTCAAATTGAGCTGCCGTTTCTGGCCGGGGGGCGGGGACCAGGCAGCAGCCTCCGAGAGCGAAGGCCAAGATGACTCATAACCAGAATCACCAGGACTTTCGCCCAAAGCAGGAGACTTGCCATTGCAGGAGGAAGACAGGCTGGACGAGGACAAGCAGAAGGCGTGGGATGGCTGGATGTCAATGGGCGCTGTCGCTGGTGCGACCATCTGGATGGTGGATGCCATTTGTGGTTCCTGTGAATCGAGGTTAGGAAGGATTGCGGGGTGTTGTGGAGAGAGGGATGGCGAGAGATGAGGCGAAGCCAGTTGAGAGAAAGAAGGAAGCAGAGGGAGACAAAGAGAAGAGCGAAAAGCGAAATACAAGGAAGAGGTGGTAGGTGCGAGGGATGTATGAATGAGCGAAATGTCTGAATGAACGGGCCAGAGCGGAAAAAGTATCCACTCTATCTTGCGGCAGTTCCGGGAAGGAGCTCAGGACAAAAGGGCGCTGGTATGTTGCAGGGAGACGGAGGACTGGGCGGCGCGTACAAAGGGGTGGGTTCTGCCTCTGAAAGGAGATGCAGGAAGAAGGGCATGCACAGGGTAGGAGAAATCTCGATGCAGGACGAGGCTCGCCAGGAATCAGATCGGAGGTGGACAGAAACCACACTGTCTTTTTTTATCTTTCTTTATCCTTTGGTCGCTGGATCAGTCCAGGCGGAATGGAGAGGTGGATGTGGGGTGCGGGATGGGGCAGGCAAGAGATGAGGTTTGCCCTGTGACCAGACTTGTAAAAAAAAGAATCGGGACGCCCACTGCGGGTTGTCACACCAGACACAACTACTCAGTGGTACGACTCAAACCTAAAAACCGCCCTGATACCCTGATACCTGATACGATCTTGCACTTGTAGAACAATCACTGGTTCTCGTCCTTGCATGGTGTTTGTCGTTGTGTTGTTGCTGTCTCCCTCGTGTTATGTCTCGTTCAGCTGTTCCTCCTGCAGCATGTGAGTCTTACTGATCACGTCGCCGCTGCAGGAAAGATCTTTCTCTCGCCCTCCACGAAAAAGACTAGCCGTTGCACTTGAGACTCGTTGCACTCAGTGACTGCTCCCCAACCACGACAACCCCACGGAAATATAGTCCATCGTATCGACATCATACAAACTCGAAGGGTTCAGAGACCGGCAATGTAAAGCAATCTTGCGGATGAGCTGCTCTAGCTTCTTGAAGCCGGTGAACTTGGTCTTCGACCACGACGTGTTCAAGCTACTGAGAGCAGGATGGAATATTTTGGTGCAGCAAGAAATGCGTAACTGCAAGCTTGCCATCTAGGCCACGTATTCCAGTTTTCCGTGTAACATTGCTTGCAGGAGACTACAAATGGCGGTAACAATCTTCTATGTTTCCAATAGAGTCCACCTTCGACGCGTTCTCGGCCATGATCTCCTCGGAAGACAACGTTGATGACCTTAAGAACCTTATCAAGGCTGAGTTTGATAGTTTCGTAGAAGACAAGCTCACGCTTTGACGTGTCTCTATTCCCCGCACTGAAGCTAATGCACTTGGTATTCTAGAGCTTGATGCCCTAGCTACAAAGGGAGATCTTGATCCGTTGGAGTTGCGAGACATATATCCACGTCATCGAGCAATTACTAGCTCCCATTGTCCATTCTCATTACTCTACGTCTCGTCTCGCGAGCTAGGATCCCTCGAAAGGTCTCGTTGGCCCTGATTGCACGTAGACTTTTCGCGTCTGAAAATCCGACAAGTTCCTAGGAGAGTTAAATGGACTCGCACACTTTTGTTACTCGATGTGTGGCGCTAGGGTTTGCCTAGAGTTGAGAGGAGCAGAGTCTTGAAGGCTTTGGAGGCTCCAACGTTACTGTTTTCCTATTTTCCAGGTCCAGAAAATTCCAGCGTCCAGCACAACCACTGGCTGGTGGCGCGGAAGAAACTCTGACCAAGTACCCTGATGTCCTTCGTTCGCCTCTTATAGAATGAGTGGATGTGGTAAACCCCGAGCAGTCATAGAGCTGCTGTTGACTACAAGTTGCCACATCTGCGCTCCAGTAAGTGTTCGAGACCCTTTTCAAAGATATCGCTGGCATTTCAGCAAGTGCGATGTGCCAAGTTTCCACCTCATCTATCTCGTACATGATTTATTCAACAAAGTGCAGGGATGGCTTCGATTCCGCCCTGTTGATTCGAGGAGGTGATCATGAAAAACAATTTATCGGGATTTTAAAAGGCGTGTTGACGAGTTCGTGCAGTGATTATCTGACAGCAGATATTCCTGCCGATCCTGCCGAGAATGAACTCTTCCATGATAACCTGTGCTCCAACCCCGGCCGAGCTCTGAAATAAGTCGCGGCCGATTCGACGACATTCGCCCACATCAGGGCCACAACATCAGCCAGTGTTATGATGCACACGAGCAATGTATCCTGTTACTGATTCAAAGGACAGAAAACTTGGCAAGTGCACCAGAGAATATCCACAGTAAAAACTTTTTTCCCAGAAGCTTTAACCGTCCCTCACTCTCGTCGGCGAAAATGGACGCTGGTCTGTGCGCGCGTGGAGAAATTTCTTTGGCGTGGACTGCTTCCTAGTCTGGAAAGGTCAGAGGCAACGGGTGGTTTCTCTTTTCACGCACCACTGTTTGACAGTCTACTGGCATTTGACTTGACCAGGACGGGTGCGTGGGACATTTGAAGCCAACATCCACCCTAGATTAGATAAGCTTGAGAGCGTGTGACGAAAACCATGAAGCATGCCCACATGGCGCTGCAGGCACTGCATGCACGGTCTCTCAATAGTCATCCACATCATTCATCCCCACGTACAAGATCAGAAACTTGCTGCTGGGAACGCACAAGTTGGGAAGTAGCTTCGACCCTGTTTGTGCCTGGAATGAACCTAAAACCAGCAGTGACTGCTTAGCTGCTCTAACCAAGAGTCCTCTTTCTCGTGCCCCTCTTTGCGTCATTTTCGACTTTTCTTCCAACTCCATTGTTACGCACACGCACACGCACATACACCCCCTCACACAGACACAACCCTCGAAACTGCAGGAGAGAGAGAAGCATCATGTTCAGAACCGTGAATCCATTTGACGACATTGTTAGTAAGTCGCATCCTCGCAGAATTTCCGAGCATTACCCAGCATTGCCATGTTGGTCTTGGCGCAGCTTCAATGTAAGTAAGACACGTTTCTAACATCCGTGCGTCTATTCATAGCCAATGCAACGAGCGAGAGTCTGACGTCCGAGAACTGGGACCTCATTCTCACCATCTGCGAAAAAGTGAATCGTTCAGGAGACAACTCGTAGGTGGTTAATATATATTTGATTGTGGACTTTTGACACCACGGTAAGAAACATGCCTAGCGCTCTTGTACTGACCTCAACACTTCAGTGGTCGGGATTGTCTAGCAGCAATTCAAAAACGACTAAACAACAAGAATGCGAACGTGGTTCTCTATTCATTAACTGTAAGTCGATGGCAGTCAGGATTGAGTGTAAAGGATACACATACGGCATCATTGTATCTACCGCTCGATAGATAACACATCCTTTATTTGTTTTGTCCTGCCTATAGCTCTGCGAGTCGCTTGCCAAGAACTGTGGACTGAAAGCCCAGCGGGAGATCTCTTCACGTGCCTTCACAACCCAGCTTACCAAGATCTTGAACGAAAAGGTAAGGCGGGTCAAAAGCAATAAAGTGAGAAATAAATGCAAACACGGACAGCTAAAATCGATTTTTTTTTCTTTCTAGACCACCCATCCTGCCGTGCGACAGAGGATATTGGAACTCATTCAGCAATGGGCGTTTGAATTCCGTGCAGACCCCTCCCTTGGTATCATGGACGAAACATATCAGCAGCTACGCACACAGTCCAAGTTTAAATTCCCCTCGCCCCAGAAACCCAAGAAGGAGCTCAAGGTATTTTACGCTATCATTTTCGGGAGGGACGCACCAGGACACTGTAATTGAATGACTGCGTACCAAACATATCTCCTTTATTGTTTCAAATGTAGAGCGAAGCAGACAAGCGGAAGGAAGAAGAGGAGCTTCAGTTGGCGCTGGCGCTTTCGTTGTCAGCCAGTGAGCACTCTGGCAGGGTAAAAGATGCTCTTAAGTGGCTGCTCTTGTACGAACGCTTGTATGCAAAGAATGAAACCTCACAACTCTTTGCGTTACTGCGTGTCATTTAGACGTCAGCCTCTAAACCAGCACAGCACCCAGAAACTGCAGCCCCACCCGTGAAGCGCGTACGCGCATTGTATGATTTCGAACCAACCGAGAACGGAGAGCTTGGGTTCCAGAAGGACGATATCATTGTCGTATTGGCTACATCTTATCAGGACTGGTGGAAGGGCGAACTCTATGGCCGCCAGGGCATCTTTCCTGTGAATTATGTGGAAGAGGTCAAAGAGGGTGAACCAAACCAGAATGGAGGCGCAGCTGACGACGAGGCCCATGTATTGCATGAAGCCAAGAACATTGACGGACTTATTCAGATGCTTCAGAGGATCGATCCGAGACAGGACAACTTCTCTGATAACGAGACCTTGCAGGTAATTATCAAACGTCATCTCCCTGCACCAATATCTTTCTCTTGGACCATGAATCCTATACTTACAACCCGTCGCATTGTAGGACGCGTATAATAATGTGCTGGGGATCAGACCCAAGCTGGTTGAGCTCATCAGCAAGCACGGAGAGAAGAAGGACGAAATGATTATTCTAAATGAAAAGCTGACAAGAGCAAGGGCCACCTATGAAAAGATGATGGAACAATCAATCGCCAAATACAGCAACCCGGCCTATAGTGCCTATCAGCCACAACTGCAGTATCCTTCCACTCCTGGAACATCCTACTACAACTCGAGCGCACCCGGACAGAATGGAATCAATTACTCGACTGCTCCGTATCAACCACAGTACGGTCCAGTACCTACCCAGGGGCAAGCGCCGCCAGCACCTTTCCAACAGGAACCTCAGTATGCCCCCTACACCCCTCAGTTGAACCAGCAACTGCCTTCTCAGCCTCAGCCTCAGCTGCAGCAGTCTCAGCCTCAGCAGCAACAGCAACAGCAGCAACAGCCGCTCACTTTTGATCAGGCATACGCGAATCAAGCTCCAGTTCAGACCCAGCCCCCGATGGATTACGGAGTTAATGGCACTCAGATGCAGCTGCAACAACAACAATCCACCCAACAGCAGCAGCAACCGTTACCGCCCCAACAGACATATCAAGGCTACCAGCAGCCTATGCCGGGTAATGAATTTTCGGGTCAGCAACCCCAACAACAACAGCAACAGGCCCCCTTTGTACCTCAGCAGTCGACTCAGCCTGACGGCCGGGGCATGTACGACCAAGCCCCTCCAGCCTCGTTTGTACATCAGAACAATGGCTACGCGCCTCAGCCTCAGTTTGCTGCTGCACCGTCGTTCCAATAGTTGCACAGCTTTTAACAGAATATTAAAAAAGAATTAAAGGCCTACTTCACTCTTTGTTTATTTTAGTGGCTCCGTGGAGAGACTTTCAATACGCTCTTCCATCTTTCCAATACGTTTTGAAAAGTTGTTGACCATATCCTGCTTGCCCATGTCAATATAGACCTGACGCAACTTAACCCAAGTCCGCATTAAATCTGCAGCGGCGCGGAGCTGTCCCTCACTTACTTCCGGAGTTGCAGACGATGATGGGGAAGAAGAGGTTGGGACAACTGAGGGGGATATAGAACCAGATTCATTTTGGTTGTGCGACGAGTACCTCTTATTTTGTCTGCCCGCTTTTTTTGAGCGTAAGGACAGCGGCCCTGCTGCGGCATCCTGCAGCAAGGAAAGCTTTTGGAGGCTAGACTCTGCCTGAATCAGCTCCTTGGCTTGGATAAAACCATCTGCCAGAGCAACCCAGGCATCGATTTTGAGTGCACTGACAAGATTTTCTTGGGCTGGGGTCCAGTGAAGCGGACGACGGGGGAGGTTGTCAAGGAGCGAGCAGCATTCGGCGAGGTACGGTAGAGGGGATTTTTGGTTCAAAGTATTTTCCTTGGCAAGCGCAGAATTGATTTGCAACTTGAGGAGGGTATCTGCAAAGAGTTGCTGGTCCTGATCATAGTTTGTCGATGCCATTTCTTGTTTTGGTGGCGATGGTTGGTGCAAAGCACGGCATTCCATCAGGGCAAGAAAAGGCAGTCGCCCGACACAAACTGATGACGTCGCTGTTTTCAATTCGCCGGAAGTGGGCAACATCCCGATTATGTTGCATTTCAGATTTCGTTCATCATTCAAACTTCTCTCCCCTCTCTTCCTCTTCCTCACAACCCTATACGTCCCAAAATGCGCGCCTGGTCTACTCCCTTCGTCCGCCCCATGGCCCCTTTCCTCATCGGAGGCGCTATCACTTTCTACGTCATTAACTTCGCCCAGGAGACCATGTTGAAGGGTACGTCTCGTTGTTTGTTGGAATCCCACCAATCAAAGGATTGAACACGATCAGTCGTACGATCAGGCGTTATATCGTTCAATCTCGATGCATTCTTGCTACCCCATTATCTACATTTGTTATGGTCTCCAACTGCTGGTTCATACTGAATGAGAACACTTCAGTGACTGAGGGGACATTATTCCAGGAACCAATTCAAAGAACATATCGGAGTGACCACTCATAACACACATATGCGCTACCAGGAAATCACAGGCAGCAACGCATTAACCTGATCTGTTATCGTTATTTGTCTGCCTTTTTCTTTGCGCGTTCCACGATATAGCCGACTCGTTCAAGAACGACCCCCGCAACCCCCACTGTAAGTGATTTGATACCAGGGCCCAAATGTCTATGGACACGTGTTTTTCCAACCCTATGTAGCAACCCAATTGTGATCTACGCTTTGGAGTTGTTGGAAGAGTTGAAAACTGAGGCTGACCGAAAAATCCTACAATCTTGTAATATTAGTCACTGGCAAGAAGGAGGAGAAGCACTAAATCGAGGAACGATTTTTTTTTATGCTCAACCGGATCTCTACCCTCAACATCCGCTCTGTCGTCTCTGGTTCACACAAGGATACGATAGGATTGGTATTGCGGGAACGAGTAACCAGGAAAAAAAAACGCGATTTAGTCCCAGGAAAAAAAAAATTACACCCTCTCTGTTTCTATTTTTGTTTGACAGAGATTTTTCATCAAAGTAGCGGCACTCCATCAACTTTGCACTGTTTGAATTAAAGAAACAAAAAAAAAAAAAAAAAAAAAAAAAAAAAAAAAAAAAAAAAAAGACTGATCTCGGGAACTTACTGTTCTTTTATTATGGCAGAGTTTAGTCTACAAATGTATTAATGCGAATAATAGTATGTTACAATGGAGCCTATGCATAGAAGAAGAAGAAAAAAAATGGTATAGCAAGAACAATGGAGAGAGGGGGGAAAATGTGGCGCACGGATAACGAGGCAAACAATTGTCTGTGCGTAATCTGAGCATGGGTAGGAGTCGGGTCAGAGGCGGGATCGAATCGCGACGCGCTGACAGGTAAGAGAGGAGCGACTAGCGAAAAGCCTAGGCGGCCATCGCAGAATTGGAGATCGACTTGAGGAGATCGACGCCTTGGAGTTCCTTCTGGTGCGACCGAATGTAGTCGGTCACGTCCTTGTCCGTAACATAGAGACTGAACTTGAGCAGGCCCAGGAATGATCGCTCCATGGTATTGATGTCGTGAACAGAGTAGAGACCATCTGTAATCTTTGAGAACATGCGGTTCAGACCCACGCAGTCTTCTTCAATGAACTATAAACGAATGCAGAAACGCAACGTATGAGAGAGAGCAAGATAATGGTCAGTGTGAGTTGTGAGCATGAGTCTGTGAGACAGTGTCTGCTGTTGAGAAATGACGGCGTCATGCTGTCGTCATATATCTCGCAACGGTACACCATGCATGCCATGCCATGCGATGCCATGCAGTGCCTCCCGAGTTGTAAAGCCATGTGTTGTGTGACACATGCCATGCAGCCCATTTTTGGCCAAGCCCCGGTGTAATTGAGTGTCAGAAATAAGTGCGATAGATTGACATGCTGCCAGATCCGGCTCAACTGTTTGAATATCCAATTTGGATGGTGGAAATGAATAGTAATCAACTTTGTCCCAATTGTTGCTCTCTCTCTTATTGTTGCAATTAGATGCGATATCCTCTTCCCCAACCCATCCCCCCCCAGCCTGTCATACTTTACGAGAGTTGTATTAAAAAAACGCTTTTGCTCCCATTTCCATCCCCTTCCCCAAACAAGAAAGATCGAAGTTTCAAACAGAATATTTCTGAGCGTAATTTTGGTCTCAGTGGATAGCTCAAAAAAACAAAAATCAGATGCGACAATGCGCGGACAGCAATCAACCAACCATCATGGATAATACTCCAATCTATCGTTTCGCCGAGATACGTTTGGCCCAGAGCCGTGGCCATTGCCATGCGATGAGATGGCTGCATAGCGTCATCCTCCGATGTCACCCTTACCCCATGCAAATGCTATGTCCTGTGGTGGTACTCTTCCTCCGCAGCTGTTTAGTTTCCCTTCTCTTTGTTGTTGTTGTTGTTTGTGAGCAACAAAACAACATTGGCTGCAACAACATGCAGCCCTACCCAACGGTTTTTTCACATTTTCCAACCATTGATCCTCCGCGCACACCCAACGGTGTTGGAATGCTCAACAAAGAATAAGTCGGGTACGAAGGACGAACGGGAAAGGGGATGATCAGCCATCTAACCGAATAAGTTGGATCTCCTCGAACCCGCATCCTCTTCCCCCAACCAACCAACCATCCAGCCCAACCCCTTGCATGGCATCTCATGTAAACCAATACATAATTTAACAGTGATTCAATAAAGTATTTGTCCACGAGTTCTTGTACTTTTGTGGGATGAGCATTACATTGTAAAAAAAATCTTTGTCCATCCCGCTGTTTCTTTTTTTATAACATACCTTTTTGACAACCAATAGGGCGGACAAGATGATCTTGAAGGGCGTGTCGGGATCGCCTCGGGCCATATTCGACAACACTTTCTTGAGCCGGTCCACATAGATCAAAGAGATGACAAGACCCAACTCCGTGACCGCAGCCTTCATACAGATATTCCTGAGGAAATGAATTAAACGTGGTTGTTGCTCTCCCGATGTTGTTGTTGTTAAATCTTCGTCTATGCCTGAGCATGTCACATGTGATGAGGCTGTTGATGCGGTCGGATAACAAGGGCTTTTGGGGGGAAATAATAGAGAGCTCGAGCGAAACATTGGCGGTGCTGGAGGGCATTGGAGCACGGAAAGGACCGATCCGGCTGCAAGGGCTTTGATGTGCAATACCAATTCAAAAGAGAATAATATATATTATTTAAAAAAATCATTGCTTCACATCCAGACAAACACCCAGACACGCAAATACGAAGACTGTTGCCAATCCCGTCCTGCAACATGGACAAAAGAAAAACAAAGGGTCCAAACACCAAGGGAGGGCGAGGGAGGGGGATGGATATGAAGATAAGCATTAACCGACCAACAACCCTCCAGAGGTTGATCACTTTCTCTTTTTTCAGACATGTGTAAAATGACGTGAACACAAAACAACAGCACTGAGCATGATAAAATGGCAATAGATTGATCAATATCCAACTTTGCTTATCATGACACAAGGCGAACAAGGGGAACTAAAAAAAAGGGTTCAAGGTAATGGTTTGGAGGCCTTGGAGGGGAGGAGTAGACACCTCCCCCTACCTTCCCTCGAGGGGAATTTCCCCAGTTGCATTTGGTGCATCCCTATCATGCTCCTCCCTCAACAATACTGATTGTGTTGTAATCGAGAAAATAAACACCCAAACAAAGAAAGCAACAAAAGCAGGGGGGACAGGTGAAAGGCAAGGAGGTTAAGGAGGCAAGGGGAAGGAAATACTTACACAATAATGCTTCAGGGCAAGGCGAGCATCCCATGGACAAATCTACACAAAGGTGCATCCTTTCTGGTGGGTTTGAGTCGGACGACGAGGCTGAATCCATGGTTTGTTTTTCTTGTGGAACGCAAAAAATAAAGATTTGAGAGGTAGGGGGTTTGAGGAAGGGAGCAGGTAAGGGAAGGAACCCAAAATTGATACAGGTAAAAAAAAAAAAGGAAGAGAGGGAAGATGGTCTGTTCGCTTTCTTTGGAGAGGACGGGAACAAGGAAGAAGGTTGGGCTTTTGGCGGAGACGGGCGAAGTTGTAAAGAGCGCTTAGAATTGGGGAGTGAGAAAGTGAGGGTGAGAAACTAGGAAAGATGGAGAGAGGGGGGTAGGTTGTAAAATGAAGAAACAGGTGTGTGGATTTGAAAATGATGATTGAAGATAAATGATGACAATGTGTCTTGACACCACGAAATATATACAAGAAATATAATCACAAGATGAAAAGAGGTTGAGAGGCCATGGGACGATGGGACGATGGGTGGCTATTGTGTATTCGATTTCATTTAAAGAAATTGGCCCATGGTGAGAGTGTATCCTATGCGACATATTCGTGTTTGAAGTTAGTGCAACAAAACGAATTAGGGATAAATGCTGCTAAACACAGACATCCTGTGCTCAACAGCTTATTCAGGCGAATTGACATGTCCGCAATGGACCATGGAAACGGAGTTGCTTGGGCTAACAACTAACCTTGATTGGTGCTTCTCAGCGATTTGCTTACGTTGCTTTCAATGCTTATCAGGGTGCTCGCATCTGCCGTCCACATGCAATTGCCGCAATGGTCCCGATCTGTTTGGTGCAAGGAGCCAAAGAGGATCGGTGAAACGAAGATCGCAAGGAGTGTGCGAGACACAAATCGACAGAGAATAGAGCTGGGAGCCTTGTGTGGGTTCTTTTTATGAAAAGGAAAAAGGGACAGGAGGACCCAAAAAAAAACCAATCGCTTCTTTGAGAGATGAGAACGCGAATCCATGGACTATAGCACACAATTGCATCCAAAGCACACAGACGCCTCCAACATGGATTTGCATGCTCTGAGGTGGACATCAAGATACCTACGAGAAAACTATCGACGTCTGAAGGTCAAGATAACAAGAAAATGAAAGGATAGCGAGATGCAAGGAAGGGAAGAAGGAAAGAGAAACGAAGATTAGATATAGAAGATAAACTACGCATACTGTATGAAGTAGTTATATAGATATGACGGCGATTGCGCTGGCGGTGCACATGTTGATGAGAAGAGCGTAGAGCATCACCCGGAAAAGACAATTGGTCCGCGAGCAAAACAAACCATCCGACAGCATGTTCAGTATTTCGGTGCAGGAACAGAAGCGGGTTGACCAGCTTTTGTTTGTCACACAGACAGACTTATGCATCTAAACATCCGCATTTCGTTTTGATACTTTCCTGCTAGCAGCAAGGGTCCGTTTCCCGTTGACCAACTACAGTAGAGAAAAGTACCATTGCTGCAATCTTAACAATGCAGGGACACACGAATCTCCATTCTGAATGTCAGTTTAATCGCTGATCAATAAGCGGCCGCTGGTCTACCTGTCTTTGCTTTCCCTTCCGGAACGGTGACAAATCTTACTATGCTCCTGAGACCAAGTGGGCTGACGGTATTCCTACTCGGCAGCCTTTCCTCCTTTTGGCAATGGCATGAACAGCGGAATGGCTGAAACTCCGATCTGATTGGATTGACTGGAGAGCAAAGGGGCGAAGGGGGGAAGGAGGGAGGGGGCAACTCTTGCAACATGTACTTCTCGTACCTCTCTGAACAGACAGGGGGACAGCGTGAGTGGATGCTGGCCAAATGGGCGAACATTGGGTTCCGCAGGGAAAAAAGGGTTCTCCGCATTCCCTCCGCGCTTCCTCCGCGCTACCAATCACGTCTCGGAGTCGCAATTGACATTCGTGAAATTGCATAAAAACGCTGGCTGAAGTCTACTCGTTTTATTTTTGGATGGAGCGGCAACCAACACGATCCAGGTCGGGTAATTCCGTCGGGCGGTCCATCAACCGAGCCTCGGCCCTCGTTGCTTACCAATCCCAGGACGCGTCTTTCACCATACTACCCAGCGGGCCTCTCTACGACAGAGGTTGGTGCCAAAGACAAGCGACCTAAATGTGGAGAATGCTCACAGGAGATCGACCGTAGCCTTATGCGACTGATTTTCAAGGATCTGACTAACGAGAGCCAGAAGTTACTTCGTACCATTTTGAAGCTGAGTGCCTCTCAAATTTGCGCAAGAGGAGGCAAGGAAGCATATGCTAGGCGAGAATCAGCTAGTTTTATGAGATGCAAACAATAGTTGAAGGGAAAAAGAACTCAGGGCATTTTCTGAAACCTGTGAGGTTACCCACTCTATTTTGGAGGTTACCCTCTTTATTTTGTGATACCCAAATGCCATCATCGCAATTGATATCCGAGGAGTGCGCACTCTGCCTAAACTCATACTCCATATCCATGATGCTTCAAAAATGACTTGAGATTGTCGCTACTATAATCCAAGGGAGTCTGTCCCTCTCCATTCTGTCTATCCAGATCTGCGCCCGCCTCGAGCAGTGCCAGCGCTGTCTCGCCATGCTCGTCCTGACACGCCAAGTGCCTATTCAGCGCCCACGATGAAAACAATAGCAGTATGTTAGTACAAGTGCACGCCAACGCAAAGAGGGGCTGCGCCCGGGGATAGGATTAAGGGATAGAAACTTTGCATACAAAGGCGTGTTTCTGACGCTATCCGGAGAATTAAGGCGGGAGCCTTTTTCGACCAGTAACTTCACGAGAAGAGTATATCCCCGGACTGCGGCGCGATGACTATTGGATGTGAATGTAAAATATTAGTAACCCGGCCAAGCAATGCACCACTTGCATCGCCAAGACAAAATCGACGTATGAATTTACAGCGGTGTTTGTTTGTTGTCGTCGTCCAGTTTGGGGTCTGCGCCATTGTCAAGAAGAATCCTAGCAACATCCATATGGTTCTTTGAGGCTGCGTAATGCCTATGTGTGTGAGTGGCACAAAAAGATTACTCCATGTGTACTGAACATGCTACTGTTTGAGCTGGAGCACTGTGATCTCAATTACTTACAGTGCTGTCGTTCCCAAGTCAGTCTTGGCATTTACTTCAGAGTGCTTCTTCAGAAGAAGGGCTGTGATCTCCGCGTTACCCACGGATGCTGATTCGATTACAAGGAAAACTAGTTCAGTTACTCTTCCACTTGCTCGAAAAGGCACAGCTTTGAATTCAGCCGCGTCAATCGGTACCTGCAATATGAAGCGGGGTCCATCCTGCCTGTTCATAAAAGAATACGACATTTATTACCGATTCTTCCACGCTCAGCATTCACCCTGTGTAATAGATCCTCGACAGCGTATTTCTCTCTCTTTTCATACCTCGTCCTTACTGTTCACAGGTGCGTCTTGTTCAAGAAGATACTCCACAATGTCGAGGTGCTTTCCTGAGACTATGAAAAAAAAAAAAAAAAGTCTAGTCAATCCCTACATTGCCTTTATTGTTTGAATTATTGAAGAATATTGGACAGCCATCTCAAAGGTGTTCTAGACAGTGGTAACCATACCAGCCCAGTGCAGTGCCTGTCTTTCGTCCTCATCTTTAGCTCTGACGGAATTCTTGTCTTGTTCAACCAATTGCTTGACCAATCCAAACTGGCCCTCAAGGGCAGCCATGTGAATCGACATTTTCTCCTTGCCTGCGATAACTTTGTTTAGGAGTTGCAAATTTGCGAATGTCAAGCGATGCAAGGAAGGAGGCAAAGGATCGAACGTGAATGGAAAGAGGCAAGCCAGGTCTGATCAACTCAAACATCGCAGGCTACGCGTGTGCCCATGGCGTGACTGCTTGCTAGGGTTTCAGACGCGAACTGGTAGACTGCACAACTCTCATTTGTATTGCGAGCGGAACATCCCCATTAAACTTGTGGGCGTACCTCCCTTGTCTTGAGCGTATGGTAAATCCTAGAGAGGGCTGTGGTTCGTATTTTCTAGAGACCCGGAACCGAGGAAGATGTTAGTCGCACGTTCGGCTCCCAGAAAATGAAGATATACCAATCGGAGAAGTTGTCGATATCCTAGCACTTGACCTAGGCGGGACCTATACTGTCGGGGCGGTTGCTGTGAGGGCGGCCGATACAAGTTTCGCCACTGACTCGAAGTTTAAATGTCGACAAATAATGACGGTATCTCCGTTTCGGCCATAGAATCTGCATTACCGAGTCTGAAAAAGGATGCTGCAGCTCGAGCTGCCATAGAGAAGAAGCATTGCTTTATGCACTCGAGGACTTCTACAAGGGCCACAACTCAATATTTTTGCGGTATAATTGGGATGCGGCACGTGCACACCATGGCGAGTTTGGCGTGTTAACAGATCGGCTATTGTCCATGATTCCAGCATATCTGATTTGATATACTAGGCCTCGGTTCTCGATGCAAAGACACATCCGTGGATCATTGAAAGAAAGCAACAAAGCCAAATAGAAACTCCTTTATATTGACATCTATATACATAGAAAACAGAGAGCCACCAACAGACCCCAAAGCATCGAGCACCGAGACATCATTGATGACGAAAGTCGTATGCTCAAAGAAAACGACGATTTCTTTCCAGAGTTACCATCCGGTCTAGCCGCAAATTGGTCCCAGAAATGACTCTGGATCTGATCATCAACCGGTCCCGCAGCTGGTAAGATCTTTCCATATGTCGTCGACTGTACCACCAATATCGACTGTGGTGCCTTTGGTAACGCACTAGCAGTCGCCGGAACCGGCTGGCCTGTCCCCTGAGGCCCCGCTGCCCCTGCAACTCCTGTCCCTGCCGCGCCAGTGATGACCGCTGTCAGTGTAGTTGTAGTGCCGTTAATGACGGTGACAGTCGTAATGACGGTTGGTTTGGGCACCCCAGTAGCTGTGATGGACATAGTGATTGTTGCGTGATTGGTGTTCGGGTCCTGAGATTTAGTGGGAGCGGCGGTACCCGGGTCTGTAGAGGCGACGCCAGGATCGACCCCTATTCCAGGTTGAGGTCCTGGAGATAATTGTGCAGCGGCTAGACTGGGAAAGAGGATGGTGACCAACAACATGATGACAATGAAAATTGATCGACGTGTAAGGTGGGACGAATGTCGCTTTGTGGAGGATGATGATGACAATGACAGAAGAGAAGAGGTTTGATTGCCGGCGTTTGGGCGCTGACGGCGCGTTGATTGAGTCCAGGGCGACATTGCGATGTAAAGGTTAGGGGATTAGGCGACAAGGTGAGTATGTATGTGTGTGTGTGCGTGAGAGAGAGAGAGAGAGAGAGAGAGAGAGACGTTATGTTGGCGAGCGAGAACACAAATGTTGAAGGTGTCCTTTGCTCCGTCTTACACGGGGCTCTGTTTGCCTCGTAAAACGAAGCGCAGGCGTTATTTATGTAGCTCGTACTCGGCTACCATTCCTGAGGTCTTTTTTTAAAGATGCCTCCTTTCCAATCCAGATATATGCTCGAGCCGCGAGGGGAGGCGATGGACGTGGAGAGCGCCCCTCCTGGTCTTGAATTTATGGCCCAATCCTCTGTCCCAAAATTTTCTAAATGCAGCTCGGATCCCTTTCGGCGCGTGCTACATACAACGTGGAACGTCCCCAACGAAAAAATAGCAGCCGATACCTCCGGATGGCTGATGTGCAGCAGGAAGACGACAATCGGCGTAATCGTCAAATGGGAGTGGGCAGACTGTCCAATGGCGCTGTCATATTGTAGAGCTTGAAAGACGCGTGTTTGTGCAACGACGATATAATCTAGGCCACCATTCTCTCGTCAATTCTAGAGCATGGGTTACGAGATTGTTGCGAGGAACGTGTCCACCATATATAATTCGACCCACATGTGTACGTCTCGACACTCCCGCTCCTTGTAGTAAACGTCTTCTCTTGCTACTTTTACTACAGTTGCATGTTGTCATGTTGACGTTTATAGCGCCTGCGTTGACTGGATGCAGCTCAGTTTTTCAGCTGAGGTTGGAATCATATACTCCAAAGGCACTCCGGCACGCTGACTAAGGATGACGGCTAGATGATCCAGCTAGCAATCCAAGGGTTCTAGGTATACCTTAGATCATGTCCATTGTCAAGAGACAAAAGACAGCATCCAACAGCATCCAGTAAGCTTGCATGTACAGTACATTTCATTTATGATGTAACCGAATCACTCTTGAGCAGTGGGAGCAGGACACCGTCTCTCCCCTTTATTCAAGTGTTGTCTCCGTGGTTTGTCATCCTTCCACCTGAGCTCTGCGCGAGACTCACTCAAAAGAAAGCAGTAATCGTCCATATATTCTTCACTGTGGCGAGAAGGAGATTTATTCTAAAGGGAAAGCAGGATCACAGCTACCTTGCCATATCGTGAGATCTGCATCATTATTTTCGTATTGCTGATGGTCTCTGTTTCTCTTGAAATCAAGCAACGGCATGACTTCCATCGGGGTTGGGAATGTCATTGGGTTTGCATGGTAGAAAAGAAGAACCCCGAGCAGATGCAAAAGCGGCTCCAAAAGAGTGGCCAGGAGAAAGTAAAAACAGGAATTCATTTAGGATTCTGCTTTGTTCACTTGAGCGCTTGGAGTCAAGAGCACCCAAGGGACGGGGGCCTCGAGCCGACAGGTTCTCTTGTTTTGTTATTCGATTCCACTTTGTCCATGTCGGTGGTTGGCACAGCCCACCATGTCCACGCGCATGTAGATTCCAAATGCAATATGACGCAAATACTCGACAAGAAAGACAGGAATAAAGAGACAGTGAAACAGAACGACAGACGAGTAACCAGAGAGGGCGAGCGCGTCTCCAAATCCGACCAGCTTGTTCCTGCGACTCCAAACAAAATGGCGAGGACCACCCATCCCAAGAGGTAGGCCAGAGGATGAAGACAGCGCCCCGGTCTCGACGAGATGAGCATGAGCAACCACATCTGCATCTGTCGCGCCGATGGTACTGCTGGAATCGTTGTTGCTGTTGTCTCCTTCTATCCTGCTCTTTTCATTGTTGTCACTTCTGTTACTGCTCCCGAAAATAGATCCTTATTGATCTTTCCTCTCTCTCTCTCTCTCTCTCTCACACACACACACACACACACACACACACACACACTCACACACTCACTCTGTCGCTCCTCTCCTCGTACCATGCTCCATTTCGGATTATTTCGTCCATTTATCCTTCTTTGTACTCGAACTCCTTTTCGCATTCCCTCCTCTGACCCATTGGCCTTTGCAGGCTCCTATAGTTCCACCCATCCTGACGAGACTACACATTCCTTTCTGTCACGTCAACATACAGCAAAGAGTACCTCTTGCAACTCTAATCCATTTGCGTTCAGCACCACCATCGGTGGCACTCTTACCATCTCTCGTCGTGTTCCTTTTTATTTTTCCACGCTTACCCCTCTCTCCTTTAGCGTGTTTCTCTCCCACACTTTCTTTCTTTCCTTCAGTTCATTTTATCGACCTGTCCCTTGACCCTTCTCCCGTCCCCGTCCCCCTCACCCTTTGGCAACCACCTCGTTTCTCGCGTATTTGCTCGTGTTATATATATCGACACTTCCTCCCTCCCGCCAGGCCGGCCGATCTTTGAAACACCTGATCATACCACCCAGAACCAAGCACAAACAACCTTTCAGCCCACCTAAACCACGCACACCCCTCCTCTCTTACTACAACAAAACCACCAGCTGACAGGTGTAGACCTAGAAGGTGAGTGCCTATTCCTGTTCGACGCGTCGAATCTCCGCCGTGACCTAGTCACTACCTATGCTCTGAGCCACGCTGCATACTTTCCTTGAGGAACATAACAAATATCAATCAATGATAGCATGTCATCAGACATGAGTGTTTGTATTTTGTCACTCGCAATGAGCGAACACCGTGGTGGTCTACTTTCATGCGCGTGATTTTGGGCAAGAGGGAAGTACGGCAAGGCTGTGTGATGACGATCGTTTTCCATCTTTCAATACAGCGAAGCAAACCGCAGGCCGTGGGAGAGTGGGTGTGCTGCGTTTCATGCCTCACGTCCTCCTAATCGCCTTATTTTCTTTGTCTATCTCGCTCAACATAAAGTCGATTGAATGCATTTTAAACTCTGCTACGGGAGATTCGCATCTGGTATTGACACGGGTGCTGGATTTGATTTTATTTAACCGTGCGTCTGTGGCTGCCCTTGTCATGCATACATTGGCATGTTGGGCAAGAGAAGAAAATGCTCCCATCCTCGATCATGCACGCAAACCCCTCCCTCGCGCTTCTCCCTCCCCTTGGTCTCTCGCTCATTCTCTCTCCTTATTCTTCCCTGTCTTACCCCCCATCCTCCATATCCGTCCTGCTGAACCCCCTCTTTTTCTCCCTCTCTCCTAATCCCCATTCTTTGCGATCGTTCCTATTCAAAATTCAACTTATTATTTTCGCCTCCCTTTTTTATCGTATCCATTTTTGCATATTATCTCAAAACAAGGCGCCCTTCGCCTAGGCTCCTGTGCTTATTCGCGTCGAGGGAACAAAATCCAATTTGACCCAAGAAGGATTTATACTCGTTCTTGCTCTCTTGTATATATCTTCGCGATCCTAGCCCAACCACATCTACAGCTTCTCACTTCGATCTCTGCAATGGAAGTTTTCTTGAGAGCAAGGCGCACGTCCCATTCGAAGTTTTCTAGTGCGCTGTATGCCAATCCACCTCTCTCTACAGGGCTGCCGGGTGACTGGCCAAAGCGGACATGAAGAACAAGTAATTGCAGCACAAATTGCAAAGAGGTGCATTGTCTTATTCCCCTTCTTCCCATTTGGAACACAAGCAGTAGTACTGGGTGGCATCACAACTTCTCGGTTTCCTGTTTGTTATTTATTTGCTGCGTTCTTTGCATGCTCAACTCAGCTCAAAGGTCTGCTCCATCCGCAAGCCCCTTTTAACCATATCCTGCAATGCAATTATTGAATACAGTCAATTCTTTTCTGGACCTAACTTTGATACAGTTTCTTTATATTTATTGAACCTGCCACCACCTCTCTTTCTTTTCGCTCCAATCTGCTTTCTTCCTTTCATCATTCTCCAATTCTTCCAACCTGGACTCCCGACAAAGCACGAACCTTCCCGATCATACCCTCTACAGTCCCGGTCTAATATAAATAGTCATTCCTCATCTCTCGTGCCTCTTCAGACTCCCTTGAATCCCACCCCCAGGCTATCTTCAACACCCTTACTGATATTAACTGTCATCGACCTGGTGATCTCGAACACACACAGCTGCCGTCCCGATAACCACGTCCCTTAGTATGTAACTGTCTACATTGGTCACACACCCGCTTGCTCGCTTGGGATCCTGGCGCAAATCAGACACACTAGACCCAATGAATTTTTTTCGGCGGTTTACTTGGGCTACAGCATACACCGCCTGCGATCAGCGTTGCTGTCCCCTTTTTTCACTACCACATTCTTGATCAACGCGCGGTCCTCCTGAAGGGCGCGGTCCTCCTGAAGGGCGCCCCTGTTCGGATTTCCCTCAGTGCTCGGCGCCTCTACCTATCTGAGAAGATCATGGAGTCCCAGTGTTGCATACCTCCTCGTGCGCCAAGCGCAGCTGTTTCTCTCTTTCCCTCTTTCCCTCTCAGCTGGTCTTTGACATGTACCTCGCTCTCCTTTGGGCGTCTCCTTTCAAACAGACACATTGAACCCAAAAATCCTACTGTCTCCTGAAATCCATTTTAATCCACGTTGGTTTTATCCAAAGGGTGTACATGTTTGTGCTCCCATTTCGACGAGTGACATGCAAGACTGTAGCCCTTGGATCGGAACTGACCTAACATGCCACAAAGACTGAACAACAATGTCCAAAAAAACAACAACTAACTATTTAATCCTTCTGGTTCTGCCTTTCATTTTCTGTCGCTAGTAATAACCACCGAATTCACAGGCACCCGAGGACTCGTTCTGACAAGAGACCCTAACCCCCATTAATCACTATCAGCATCACCGTATTATCCCAAAACTGCAGTCGAGGTTACACACAAAGAGAGTGCGCTTTTCCTCATTCCTCTGCAAGGTCACTTTCGGTATCATTCTGAATCGCTCTGAGAAGATACACTCTGCATAATCAACACGCGCTCTCTCGCACATACCCTCTCAACACATCCACACATCCCCAAACCCACACAGCACCATGAATGGTATTGTACGGATTGATTCCCACCAGGGATTGATCATGGCCATGAAGAAGAAGCAAGCAGCCTCACGCTCTTCGCCAGCCAAGGGTCAACATACATCGTCCAGAGCTGCACGACCAACACTGAATAGCGCACTAGTCAACACTCTTCCAGTGGTCCCATCGCTGGTCAGCAATGCCATGACAAGCACGGCTGGCTGGGCCAAGGGTGAGACGGACAACCTTCTCGAGCTGGAGTACAAGGAAGAAATCTTTCAATACATGAAGCAAATGGAGGTATGAACTATCCGTTATTATGCATGCCACATTCCCGACTGTACTCATGTGTTACACACACATCCGCACGAGCACCGCATGCCAAATACATGACTCGGGAGTTCCCCCCCTTTTTTCCATTGTCTACCGAGAATGCCAACACCACCGCACGTACTGTTCTCATGCACATTTCTTGTATGCCTGTATCACCTTCTGACATCTTCGTTTCCCTTCTCTCTACACCCCTATATCATCGACAACAACAACAACAACAAAACGACGACGACGACGACAACGACGACGACTCTTCGGCTTCACAGAAAGAGACAATGGCAGTTCCTGAACACATGGACCTGCAGCCAGAACTGACATGGGACCTTAGGCCTCTCCTGGTCGACTTTTTGATCGAGATCCACAACCACTTCAGCCTCCAGCCCGAGACCCTGTACCTGGCCATGAACATGATGGATCGGTATCTTTCCAAGCGCGTCGTATACAAGAAGCACTATCAGCTTGTGGGCATGACCTCACTCTGGATCAGTAGCAAGTACGAGGACTCGAAAGAGAAGCTGCCTTCAGTCTCACAGCTGTGCAAACTCTGTAGTAATACCTATGACGAAGCTGCTTTCATCACGATGGAAAGACATATTCTCAAGACTCTTGACTACGGTCTGGGACACCCCACGGCCGAGGCTTTCATGAAGAAGGACCTAGAGATGTCGGGAGAGGGTGATCAGGTTGTTCGGCATGTAGCTCAGTTCTTGATGGAGCTCACGATGTTCCAGAGGTGTTTCCTCTCTTTCGGATCATCGACCATTGCAACAAGCGCCTTGTTTTTGGCGCGTAGCATTTGCCGAAAGCATATTATGGTAAGAGTTGTAAGACACTCTGTTCACGGTAGTTGAGCGGGGAAACTGACAGGACGTTTGTTCTGACAATGAAATCTCTTCGTTTATTAATCGATACGATTAGGTTCCGAATGACTCCAACGTGTTTACATGCATTCAGTACCTCGACAACAGTCTGACGAACGTGTCCAAGACTGTTCACGAGAAGTATGCGCGTTCGCGATTCTCGCAAGCGAGCACCGTGGTAAAGGAGTGGGTTGACAATGGCGGCAGGGCACTGATCCAGCCCGTCTCGACAGCCGAGTGCTCAAACCCAATATGGACGCTCTCAAACATGTTGTGGCAGCCTCCTTCGCCTATCCCAACGACCTTCCCAACTCAGGGCAATGTCAATGGTAACCCCACAGACGCCCCACCCGGTTATAGTAGCGTCGGATATTCGGCTCAGCAGCAGCAGCAGCAACAACATGCACCACAGCAGCAGCAAGCACCACCATCGCAGCAGCAGCAGCAGAGTCAGAATCATCATCACCAACACCAAGTGCAGCAACAACAACAACAGCGCTCGAACCAACAAGCGGTGCCCCACCAAATGCATTCTGGTCGCCACCATAGTCACTCTGTGTCATCAATACACTCGCAGTACTGCGCCGGCCACCATACAAGAACGACATCTGGCGTCTCTGCCCACCATGTGGCGTACACGGCACTTCCTCAGCAACCTCAACCGGCAGTGATCACACATCAAACCACGTATGACATTCGACCTGCTGGATCAGATTGTGGGGCAAGATGGGTGGATGTCAACGTGGACATGTAGATCGTTATCCGCAATGATCTTGACTGAAGAGATCAAGGCGCGGCCACTTTTTTTCTTTTCCCTTCATTGATTCCACTCATTTGTTTCAAACATGGTCGTTCTACTTTCGGTTGACCATGTTGTTTTCGTTCGTATAATAACACTGTACATTACTACCTATATACCCTAATACGTCTTCCAAGCGTCCGTAATCCTATACTCTTTCCCATTTTTTTTCTTTCTTTCTTTTTTCTTTTCTTTTCTTTTCTTTTTTTTTTTTTTTTTTTTTTTTTTTTTTTTTTTTTTTTTTTTTTTTTTTTTTTTTTTTTTTTTTTTTTTTGCTCACATTCGTTTTTTCTGCCGCTCTTTCTCGGATGGTCGTCTCGAGCTTC
Organism: Dissophora ornata; assembly: GCA_025201705.1. Taxonomy (NCBI): domain Eukaryota; kingdom Fungi; phylum Mortierellomycota; class Mortierellomycetes; order Mortierellales; family Mortierellaceae; genus Dissophora; species Dissophora ornata. The sequence goes on along the minus strand of MU616753.1, from coordinate 19,020 downwards.
CTAGTTGTTGCATGTGCGTATATAATACCATTACTCCACTCTCCGTCCTCTCTTTATTACCTACCCCTGCGATTTTTTGTAGCCAAAGAACAAATAAATGTGCGAAAATAAGATGTCGAAACAAAGACCCCCCCCCCAAGGATTACTGATTTTTATTAGTGGGTATAAATATGACAGCTCCATATGTGACAAGACAGGCCCTCTATTTTTTGTTGCCGTTGTTGGTCCACTATGTCGCGACAGCTTTTCGCTTGCCGCCGACTTTACATTTCAGATAAAATATCACGACGGCACCCAGCGCCATGACCCCACCAATGAACCCAATCGCTCCCTTATACGCATTGCCATTTCCTCCAAGACTCGATAAAATCGCTGTAGCAATCGGTGTCCCTGTAAGGGATCCCAGCCCATTGACTCCAAACGTCACGCCGACCAAGATAGTCAAAGAGTTTGTTCCAAACTGCTCTGCCAGGACTGGAGCCAGTAGGGAGATAAAGCCGCCGCCCAGGACTCCGTAGAGAATGACATAGACCAGTAAAACGGCGAGGGAGGACGAGGCCAACATCCAAACAACGAGAGTGGTAAGGGCACTGGCGGTGGCACAAAAAAGCATGAGGTTGATGAGTCCAAAGCGGTCACCGAACACTCCACCGGCGAAGCGGCCAATGAAAGAGGCGCCGTTAAGAAAGGAATTGAGCATGGCGCCTTGTCCTTGTGAGAGGCCGTGGTCAACAGCGTATGCTGTACAGAACATAAGTGAAGGCAAGACTTGCGTGGTCAATACTGACAATAACGGTTTGGAAATTGAGCGGATCAAATTATTCCGCATTGAAAGTATATGGATGAACGAGGGACTTACAAGGCATTAAGTTCAAAGGAGTGAAGTATCCAAAGGACGTCAACAAGACGCCCGCAATCATGATCAAGAATGCGGGGCGTTTCATCGTCTCCACGTCCCTCATTGATACGCTCACGGCCTGTTTACCCGTCGTCGAGAACTGTCGGATCAACAGACTCGATATCACCATCGAACACCAGACAATGATGGCAAGGACTCGGAGGCACCACCGATGACCGATAGACGCATTCAACTTCTGGATCAGGATGGAGAAGACGAGCCCCCCAACGCCGGACCCGGAGATCGCAATACCAGATGCCATGCCGCGACGAGCAACGAACCATTGCGAGGGTGCTGCGAGGACACAGGGGTTTGCCATAGCTGCACCAAGCTGGAGAGAATTGGAAATATCCATTGGAAATGAATATGGATGGTAACCAGCATGAGTTTCATATGACAGGATTGAGCATGGACAATCATTGTCCGAGGATCATAAAGCACAAAAAAGAAAAGAGAGAAAAAGTGCTTACGCCGTAGAGAATGCCCTGGCTCATATACAAATGCCACACCTGGAAATTGCGCGGCAAAAGAAAATTGGTGGCGATCAGATTTTTGCAGATCAAGTTGTCAAAAAAGTCATCTTCCTTGTTGGAAATGTACCTCCGTTGCAAAGGAAGCTGCAACACACCCTCCTGCGACCAAGATAGACCCTGCGAAGACCATCTTTCTATACCCAATCCTCGCCCCAAACAGCGAGAACACGCCTCCGATGATATACATGCACCCGAACGCCAACGTTCCGATCCACGATACCGCCGAGACCTGGCCCGGAAAGATCTCGGTCTTGTACAGCTGCTGAAAGATCCCCCACGAAAACATGATCCCTAGCATCGAAAAGTTGTTCAAGAAGCACGCTCCGACAACAACCCAACCGTAGCCACCATCAGGTGGCGGAATGAACGTAGGTTTGGATGTGTCTGCTAGGGCTTCGGGACCGGTGGCGGATGCTGCAGATGCGGCTGTGACGACTTCGGATTCAATGACTTCAACGGTCGTAGACGATGCTGAGGCGGACGACGAAGGAGCACGGTTTAGAGTTGAGTTCTTTTCAGAGACGTAGTTACTATCTTGTTGGTTCTGTTGTTGCTCCTGCCCTTGAAGCCCGGTGTCGTCATGACTGGCTGATGTTTCTTTGACAGACATGGCGATAGAAACGATTGACCTTGGTGGACTGGAATTGAGGATGGAAAAAGGAGAAAGAGGAAGAGAAAGAGTGGCGCTTTCTGTTGTCGTGAGGGCGTAGGTTCGACGAGTGCTGTGTAGCAACTTGATCGATCGCTTTGGTCACTCTGTCTTTTCACGAGCTAACCAAAAATATTCCATGCACAGCAGCTCTCTGATACGCAGGACGATAGGAAAGCTCTACACCGAGATCACGGATGCAAATGAGAATGGAATTGAAATGGAAGGATGAATGGAAATGACTTTGAATGGGCTTGGAGGCACTTCTTTTTAAGCTTACAATTGCATGCTGGCAAAAATGTCTGCAGAAAACTCAAAAAAAAAATTCTTCGAATCGGAAGGCATCGCAGCAAAATATCCATCACAAATTGCGGCCAGGAATGGTTCAAGCGCGGAGTAAACCTTTTTGTGATCGGTGATCCGATATCGAAACTTTTGACGCCCCATATTACGGAAACCAATCGTAGACCATGTCAACTTCAATGTCCTTGTCTTCTACTTACGAGCCAAAGCAAAACAACTACAACGCTTCTTCCTTATAATTTGCCTGCCAAGCGGAGGAACGAAAACCGACCCTGGCATGACAGGATCGAGGCAGAGAAAACTGGGTCTACTCTTCCGGCGCATCAAAGATCCAAAGTGCTCCACACTGCGAGCTAAAAAACCTCTAGCGGCAAATAGCGGACATTGGATGAAAACGCGGGGAACCTTAGTGACAGTTGCATATATTTTTTTGCCCTGCACCTCTCTGTACCTTGTTTCTCTACTTCCGTACCCGGTTACATTGGGAAATATACCCAGCTTTGGATCTAGGAAACAGACGATGTCGTGCAGCTTGAGAGACGACTTACATTGCGTCACGCGTCAATTTTTAGAACAAACACGCACAAGACGGCAAAATGAAGGAGACAGTTAATCAATAAAAGGAAAAGAATATCGTACACTTATTTATTTCATTGGCAGCATAGAAAACAGCAGCTTTTTTTTTTCTGAGGGATGTATGAGCAGCTTGGGTGGGATAATCCGAAGGGAAGCCAGTCCGAGAAATAATGAAACACATCGTTTTACTTGTCACGCCTAACGCTGTCAACTCAGTCCGCGCGTTGTTTGTTGTTGTTGTTGTTGCTTATTGGCTGCGCTTGGGGTTGTTGGGAGAGTTCTTCCACATGATGGCGACCTGCTTGAATGCCTCCTGCAAGGTTGAACGAAATAAAAAGAATCAAGAGAGATGAGTAAACAGCAATACAATCAACTTACATATTTCAAACCTGTGGTCAAAGAGACGCGTTGAAAAAGCGCGCCACTGTCATGTTGTCATGCCCAAGGCAAGAGTATGAAAATTTCACCCTTGTCCTTGATAAACGTAGAGGAACCCAAAATGATAGTTTTGATGGCTTGAAAGTGCGTTTTACCTTGTGCTCAACGCCAGCATGCTTGGCTTTGTACTTGGGAAGCTCCTCCTTCATAAACGTGTTATAAGCAGACATCTTCTTCTTGGGTGGCTCTGCAGCAGCTACATGAATAATTCGAACGAGAGAGATTGAAAACGTTAGTGGCGCGTTATCTTGCGTAAGATGTATTTTAGTTGCGACAAGGCAACGAGTGACGAAAGGTGCAGCTACAAATGGGGAGGGCAAAGACACAAACGCTTTATTGTTTGCTGTTATGACGAGCAAACTTACCAGCAGCCTTCTTGGAGGGAACGCTCGTAGCCTTGACCTTTGGCATTGCGAAAGTTTCTTGGGAATGAGGATGGGAGATGAGATGGGGGGAGGCGAGATGAACAAGTCCGGCAGCGAAGGTCAGGTTTGGCGAGAAGGGTGGGTGGGATAAGGGAGGGAGGGCAAGAAAAGAGAAAACAGAAAAGAGGGGATACTAAGAGTATATGTGAAGGTCTGGCATGCCCGTCTCGGTTTGTTTCGTGTGTGTGATGGCCAAAAAGAGACTCCAGGATAGGGTAGTCTAGGACCCTACAGTCCATCTTACTCTATTATGCTGACTACGGCATATAACAGCGAGTGCGATATCTGTACACACTCATCAACCATATCAAACACAACAAAACACATATGGACACATACATTATACCACCCGCTTTGTGCCCTATCACATCAATGATTGCGCATCATATGGCCTAAAGGTTCGAGCTGTAGAGGGACAACATCAACAACAGTAAACAACATACACAGTGTACATGGAGACAGTGCAGGACTGACGGGCTAGGATAGGAGGAACAGGCAATCGTCTCTGTCTGCTCTGTCCCCTCGCCTACACGAACATATGGCAAGGGCTAGCTCTTGTAGTATTGTTACATGCCAAATGTTGTGCTTTGCTCTTCTTGCCTCCTGCGTCTGCGTCTTTGCCTGCGGCGCCGACATACCGCACCTCTCCTCACAATCAGCTTGACCATCACTGGTGTAACTTGACCAAGCAAGCAACAAGCACACATCCAATATGTGCAGCGCCATACACACACCGAGTGCCGTCTTTGAGATGTTTTCAGTTCTGACCTTGCCTCCTTTCGCCTTCCATTCTACTTGGAGCAGCCTGGCAATGAGGATCTATGCGCTTTCCAAGCTGTTAGTCTGGATTGTAGATGTATACACCACCATCCTAAAAAAATCAGAGACCCGATTCCCCCCTCTTGATCCTTCTTTGTTTCCCTTATTATTTATTCAGAGGCAACAAACAATACGCGAAATGGCATTGCGAAAACAGGTACAGACGACAGAGCATGGGAAAAGGAGGCAGATGGTTTTGCAAGGATGATTAGGGGAGCAAAGAAAAGAGCATCATGCGTTAATCCTCGTCCCTTTCTCGTGTTTGGGCAGGCTGCTGCCAAGTGTAGCTGGGTGGCGAATGTTTCATCCAACAGCGTCGGTATGGGACCCCTGGACCTCATGGTGTGTTTTTTTTCTTCGCCTTCCCGTATTTCCCTCTCGCTTCCTTTCGCAACATCTTTCACTTTCACGCGTGTTCCCCTTTCCGGCTTCTGAGGCGCTCACAATTGTCTACCCATTCATTTTGTAACGGCCTATATCCGGCCGGTGTCGAAGAAACAAAAAAAAACCATAAAAATGGGCTCTTGGACACGTTGGTCAGACTCATTATCGATAGCAATCGTGTTATATTCACACGCAGTATATCAATGTTTTTATCTTTACAAAAAAAAAAAACGAACAAGGTCAGTCAGCGCTATCCCGTACTTCAACAACCCACGGTAAAAAAAATCAGCCAGAAGAGTGGAGGCGTGCATGAAAGTGATAAAGATGTGCAGGCGGATATGCTATTCCTAAAGCGACTGTAAGGACAAAAGCTATTTTTTTACGGCGTGGGTGAAGGGAACAACTCAGAAAACGTCTTCAACCATATCACGAAGGTAATTGACGGCCTCCATCGTTCTGACGATCGACTCTTCGCCTGTGAAAAAGTCTGCAGGGTCCCACGTTGGGACCGCACCGAGGCTTAGATGTGGATTCTCGCAAAATCTAGTCGTCCAGGAATCCCGGTACATCTACAGTTTGATATTAATAAAAAAAGATGTACAAGCACCGTCATTGAGAGTCAGCATCAGCAACTGGATTACGCCAGTCACTCTCTCTTCCTCTCCACAGCAATTTCCAAAGGCAGCTTACCGAGACCGAGTACAGGATATGGTCCGGTTCTGCGGGCAAGGCCACGGACTGATATGGCTTGTGGGCAAATGAAAGGGTCCAGAAGGCCTCCTCGATCAACTCGATTGTCCAAGGATCATGGATGAACAGCCTCTTTCTCTCGCGTCGAATATGCTTTAGCTGCACAACCGGCGTGTTGGAGAAAACGAGCCTATCATCTTGACCTTCTCTAAGAAAGCATAAGGGCAGTGATATTCATGGCGCCGAGTCAGTTCAATGTCGGAAGATTAACGATCTGCAGTATATACAAATGCAGCTCAGCACTCCTTTCCTGTTACCTCTTCTCCAAGCGCAATTCGTAGACAAACTTTCCCTCTGGCGAGAACTTGTCGGCTTCCAATCGCTTGCCCGTGGTGATGGTCCATGCCCAAGAGAAAGGTCTAAGAGAAGTTCAATCACGCATGACATGTATGTCAGATGCGAGTTTTAGCAATTATGGACATGCAAGATATGTTGTATTCCCTGTTACCTCTCCGAGGAAACGACCTTGAGATCCAAAGGCGTCATCTTCTGAACAAGGGCATTCCAAAGGGAAACTTTCTCGTCATCGCGGAACGTCACATCTAGCTGAATATTGATATGCGCGTTTGTCGCTTCAACGCGCTTCAGGATGCCGAGCGACCAAAGCACCTCGGGCTGTGTGAGTAGGTCCTTGTTATCAGGGGGAGTCAGCTTTCTGGCCAGGCTGACAAACTTTTCCGATGACCTTGTGATGAATGGGCTGAAATCAGACTTCAAGCGTTTGTCGGGGATCATGTTCTTGTCCAGGTTCTTGACGCTAAAAACAGGACCCTTGAGATATTCAAAAAAAATGACCTGGCCAATTCTGTAATTTTATTGGCGCTCGTTAGTTCTACACCATACTTAATTTTATAATACTTCGTGCTTGTTGATAACACAATGCCATACCGAATGCGCATTTTTATGTCGCCATCTTGCAGTTGCACTTGATTAAGAGTCTCTTCGAGCGCTTCACGGATACGATCAACGTTTCGATCCGTCATGCTATTGAACGTCGAAGTCCAAAAGTTAGCCAAATCACTGATTGGAAGTCGCATAACGATCAGATTAAACGGGATATGCTAGGGAAAAGAGTTAAAACACCATACCCATCCATGTACTTCAGCGATGACACATATTCGTCATCCCTTGCTCCAGTAGTGTCATTTTGCGCCTCTTGTGCTCTGTCGCTAGTTGACTGCACTCTTGACGTGTCAGCCTCTTCGGTCGTAGCCATTTTGAGGTCAAGAGTCAATAGATTGGCAAAAGTCTCGACCTCTTTCGCCCTAATAAAGACAGCCTGATTGATCATTGTCGAGGATTGTGATGAAGCGATCTGAGGGGGTGACGCGATGTAAGGCACAGGCGGAGTCTTGGTCATATGAATCTTGACCAACTTCGAGGGCTTCTCGAGTACATGACACACGGTGTCAATCGGAGCTCTTGTCTGAAGACATAACAAGAAATGAACAGTCAGCATCAGATATTCGACTGAAATCGTCCGTACGAAGAATGCATATTTGTTCATCAAAATGGCCGCGTGCACAGTGGTGAGATTCAACGAAGCGAGTCTTACACGTTTGAGGATGAAGTTTTTGATACGATTCACGGCCGTGAATGTGCTGTGCTCACCATCCCCGGCTATACAGAATGTCTATCGCAAAAAAAAAGTTTGAGTATCAATGCTCCTTGCGCACGTCAAAATAATTCGCGTCATTAGCAGCAGCTACAACTGATGTTCGCTTTCTAACCATGCTTGGTTGTTCTATCCAGATAAAAGACTTGCACTCAGTCCTGAGGTCATCCAGCACGTGCAGATTCCCTCCAAGGAGGCGAAGTACAGGGAAATTACTTGGGCACCGGAGGCGGTGCTCGAACAGACACTGTCCGGGCGGTGTTCCCAGATATCTCCGACTCTCCATCAATTCCAAATCCTTACGTTTCTTCTTCTTCTCTTCGGCGGCAGTCAGTTCACGGTCTGGTTTGGCCCAGCCTTTAGTCTTTTTTGCCTTTTTCTTCAGCTCAGCTTGCTATAAGCCGAAGCGACAGGGTTTGAGAAGATGTTACTAAAATATACCATCACCCCAACCAAATACTCCAAGTAGCTAAAATATCGAACTTGCATCATGATAAAACGAAGCGAAGTGATCCAACGCTTGCTTAGCTCTTCGGATACAAGCGGTTGGGCCCCATAGATCAATCCGCTAAAGTCATAGTGAATGGATTTGTCGGTTAGAGACAGGCGCGGGTATGAGGCAACAGATTCTGATGATTATCCCTAATTGTCTAGTACCTCCTGCTCTCTGTTGTAGGTCATGTGGGTGGCAGTACTGTGGGAAAAAGTCTCAAGTTGATCCTCGAGGACGTTCGTTTCCGTATATGTAGGGATCTGTAGTTTGTAGTTCGTGTAAAGAATGTGCGGTCAGTAATGCCTAAAATAAAAGACGCCAAACTTTGCAGTGATGAACATACAAACCAATAGTCATCGCATTCCAAGGGCAGAGGTGAATCTTCGGGCTCGACAATGATGGCAGAAGAGTTCTGCCACTGCTGGGCATCCACGTCATCGGGATCCATGGTTGAGTTAGAGCAGGCGAGGAAATGAGAGGAGCGATGCAAAAGAGGTTGTTCGCGTTGTTGTGAACCAGTCACCAAAACTTCGCCTTGACCACCGCTGCACAAAATCGCAGAAGCTTCACGCAATGGTTTTGCCAGGGCAGCCCAAGCTTACTCGAGAAGACCACACAACCAGTTTTGAGATAGAACTGGAGAGAGGATCTTCACATGATTGATACCCAGGGGTATTTGCAAAAAGATGCCCTTCTGGACTATTTGGAGAGCTTGGCCTACCTTTGGGACCCACATCAGCACACGCCGCCAAAGTGAGTCTCCGCCAAAGTTGTGACAGGCGAAAAATTGAGGGGCGGAAACAACATGCTTCTCCATCGGGGTCGACAATGTTTCTCATTGGCCTCGGTCAATTCTACCCACCTCCGTCGTCCTGACATACTATTCGCATCCTGCTCCTGCCTTCACTTTATCTTCAAGAGCCCTATCACGATGGCTACGTCTCTGGACTTGCAGACCATAGAGCAGTACTGCGAAACCTTGTATAATACCCCTGACCCGTCTAGCCGGATCCATGTCGAGAATCTTCTCAACTATCACTGCCCTACTTTCAGTAGTGGTCTCAGCAACAGTACGGGTTGGGCCAGCGACCTGCCAAACACACATACCCCTGATATCAATTCGCCAATCGAGTCCGCGCTGTTTTGCCGCAACGTGCTTGAGAATTCAAAGAGCCCCTATGCTTTGATGTAAACATGCCATCTCTCGTGTATTCATGCTGTTTGCCTGTCCAGTGGTCGCGTCGGAGGATACACAATCATGGAATTGACGCGAATTTCTGAATTGCAATTAGGTTTGCCACGTCGCGCTTGAAGTCACTGGTAGAAGATCATTTTATTACTTTCACAGCTGCCGAGCAACACGGACTTCGCTCCTTTGTCCTTCAATACGTTTATCGGAATCCTGGCCTACCACCATTCATTCTTGCAGCGCAGGCGCAGCTGTTTTCAATCATCACAAATCTTGGCTGGGTTGATAATCAAGAATTTCGACCGCTCTTGGACCACATCCAGGTTTTCTTTCGGGTACGCAGCAAGATCTGAATATACGGAGCAACCCCTCGTCGCTGCGGTCCTCAAACTCTGATCGTATTCTTGTGCATTTTCGTGCCATTGCGGCTAATATAGCATGGAGTGGGTCATCGCGTTTTGGGAGTCCAGATTTTGGCTTCCGTGACAACACAGATGAACCTGCCCGGATTGCGAAATGTGGTAAAGCACCGAAAAGCAGCTGTGGGTTTTCGGGACTCTCAATTACTTCCTATATTCGAAGCTGCCCTCAGCATGCTAAGGGCCGTGCTTCAAGGTCAACTTTCAGGTGTGCACAACTACCATTTCCCAGCGAGATAGTGCCAGTTGCATGTATGCTCAATACCATCGCACCAAGGCCGCCCAGCTCTTACACCGTTTACCGATCTATCTCCACAACATAGATTCTGACTCGGAAAAATTGAAAGAGGCAATCCTGCTGCTGATGAAGGCTTGCCTGGCATTCGACTTTATCGGAACATCACATGAGGAAGCATCGGACGATGTTGGGAGCATTCAGGTCCCCACGAGTTGGAAGGTCGTCTTTGAACAGCCAGGGTACTTGGATGTGCTCTGGGAATGTTGGAAGACATTTTCAAGTCCAACATCTATCTTGGTGATGGAGTGTCTCTCCCAGGCAGCATCCATCCGGCGTTCAGTTTTTTCGATGAATGATGCCAGACATGCATATATCTACCATATCATGAGAGAGATGACTTTGACGATCACGACAGCCGCCGGCCAAAACAAACTGCAGGACGTCGGCAACTTCCACGAGTTCTGCAGGATGTTGTCGAGGTTCAAGAACACGTTTCAACTGGCTGAGGTCTGCGACTACCAGGATTCCAAGCGGTGGCTTTCAGCGATCGGCGAATTCACCACTCGAGGCTTTCATTCGTGGAAGGTATGGACTCCAAGCGCTTCTGTTTGTCGACGCTGATCTGACTGATAAATTGCAACTGACATGCGAATTCGCTAAATAGTGGTCACCCAACAGTGTATCCTATCTGCTCACTTTCTGGTCCAAGACTGTGTCGTCACTCAGCTCTGTGAAGCAAGATACAGAGCTCTTGATTGAGGCGATCACTGTAAATCTATCCAGATCATACCTCAAGTCGTGTTTGGATTGTGTCCACGCTGTCATGGACGGAGAAGCCGATGGTTAGTGCATACTCAACACCTTACATCCTTTATTGGATTAGGATCCACGGCACGTTCTAATGCTAAACGACTCTCTTCGTCACCAATAGATCCTCTCGAATCAGAAGAAACGTTACTGCTTTCACTAGAAATGTTTGCTAGCATTGCACGTACAAAATACATCGAGTCTGGGCGCATCATTGTGAACGAATTCCAAGATCTTTCGATAAAATATCGGGAGCTGGTTCAGCGAGCATCGGCTCTGTCCGGAACCACGTCCCCTCCTGTTGGATCTACCGACGTGAAGGAGAGCCTCATGGTGATTGAGATGCAGCTGACATGGATGGTATATATCATGGCTGCGTGCATCGGCGGTCGTGTCGTAAGTCTTCATTCTCTGGCAAAATTACGTGGAGTGCCATCTCAGATACTGGCGCTAATGATTTTTGTCGCATCATTCTCTGGTAGATGTATCAAAGCACATCTGAACAAGACCAAATGGACGGAGAGTTTGCCTGCGAGGCCCTCGGCTTCATCCACCAGCTACAGATGTGGACGGCGCAAAGGCCATTACATCTTGCCTCTGCAGACGCTTATCTCTACATCCAATCGTCAATCATTTACTTTTATAGCCAGTTCAGAAGCTCTTATATTATCGAGGACTCTTCAAAGGCTGTCAAGGTGTACACGCAACTTGCTGCACGATGGGGATTGAACACGCCTAACCAAGTACTGGATGTTATCATGGAATCTTCACTGAATAACCTTCGTTCGAGCGGCGATCCAGAATGGAGGAGGCAGGAGGATCAGTTGGTAATTCGGACTCTTAAACTGTTTACGGATCTTTCTTCAGGGTAAGTCGATATAACGATATAACATTAGCCATGCAACTGACTGCTGCAGAATCGAATAATTAAATGCCTCCCTTGTTTTTATGTGCTGTTTACAACAGGTATAGTTCAGTGAAATACATTCGTAAGCTGGACACAACAAAAGCACTCCTGAAGAACCACAATTCAAGCAAGTTCCGGTTCCTGGACCCGATGAGGAAAAAGCCCGATACTGATGTGGGTCGGTGTAGGACGATATACTACACCATGCTTTCCCGCATCCTATTTTCCGAAGATAATGTCGATGCAAGCTTCTGGCGCTTTGTGAGGCCATGGGAGGGTACATTGGACCAGATAAAGCTCGCGTTCGATGGAAGCGGCGACTTGAGTGAAGAGGACATTCGTGTAAGTACTGAAATACAATGTTTTTATAACGTCCTGATGTTGTCACCAAACCGTATTCTTAAAATGCATATGGGACTCTCCCTTGTGCTGCACAGTTAATCCTCCTAGGGTTGTTCAAAGACCTGCGAGGATTCGTGACGAGCATTAGCAATCGGAGGCAGTATAACCTGTTTTATGAGTGGTTTTATCCAGCATACACCCCTATTGTTGTGCGTGCAATCGAGATCTGGCCTCAAAATGATCTTGCCATCGCCATCCTTCGCTTCTGGCTTGAGTTCGCCACCAACAAGAGCAGTCGTATCACCTTTGACAGCAGCAGTCCGAACGGCATCCTGCTTTTCCGGGTAACAAGGTAAAGCTAGGACACAGGCCGCGAACGAAGCACGATGTGTCTCAATATCTCTCTGGTTCATGTACTAATCACTGGGATCGTTTTTTCTCGTCGACTGCAGTGATGTCTTGTATACCTATGGCCAGAACCTTTTGAGCCGTCCAATATCGAGCGAGAGCACTCGCTGGGCAGAAAAGTGAGTTGTCAAGGATCATAGATCACGGGCAGGTAGCTCGATTTGCGATTGATGTTGTGCCCTCATTGACTAATTGTACCATGTGCTGCTTTATAGGTACAAGGGTATCATGCTGTACTTCAACATCATGTCAGTTTCTCTATCAGGAAAGTACGTTAACTTTGGCGTGTTCAAGCTCTATGGCGACAAGGCATTGGATCGCATCTTGGAGATCTTTTTCCAGCTAATGCTCGCCATACCAGTTGACGACATGGTAGTAAGTTCAAGTTGAAGACAAAAATGTTCCAAAGAGATCAATGCCACATGTTTGCGAATTGGTGACTAACCAAAGTATCTCTGTGTTTGGATCTGGCGCTATGAACTGTTGCAGTCCTTTCCTAAGCTCGCCCTGTCATATTTCAGTGTCATTGATGTGTTCGCCTTGGATCATATGATGGGCTTGCCAATGATGCCGCCTCCAGTCCTAGGATACATCTTCAGAGCATTGAGCGATATCATCCCTCTTCCCTCTACAAATGCAGGGTGTACCACGATGGCCTGCTCCGCAATCGACAAGATCTGTACGTTTGTGCTCAACTGGTTGATCAAGAACAAGATCCGCAAAGACGAGAATGTGGACGCCGACACGGATGAAATGCTCGATACAACATTCGACGTCGATGACCTCAGAGCTAGTGCTACCACGACCGGGAGCCACAGAGGAAGTGTGGACCTGACTAGTAGCAAACGCCATCTGAAAGACCATCAGGGAACACACTGGCTGGTCGAGTATGTGTTGACGAACAAGGATGTGTTGGGTTATCTATTCGCTGCTCTCTTTCAAGTGATCGCGTTCGAAAACCGAAGCAATCAATGGAGTCTGAGTCGTCCGATGCTGGGATTGATTTTGTTGAACAGAGACTTTTTTACGGAGTACACGACTCGCTTTGTGCAGGTGCAGTTGCCAGATCGACGGGAGCAGCTTCAAAAGGCTATTGATGGGGTAAGATTCTTTACTTTGAAATGGGTGTTTATAATCATTCGAATGCTAATAAGGATTGAGTCTCATATTTATTTCAGCTACTGGAGGGAATAGAGAACAACCTCACTACAGCCAACCGGGATAGATTCACCACTAATGCCACGGCTTTTAGACGCGAGTGCTCTCAGATGACGCTCATCGCATTCAGTCCAGAAGACGCCGAACGTATGATGTGAGCTTGTTTGATTGTATATACAGACAGCATGTTCTTTAATGATTTATTTTCATTGTTCGCAAGGGACATTGCTATATAAACCAATAAAGATAACCCTGTTCCAGGAGGGGCGAGCCCCGGAAAACTCGCATGCTTTACTGACCACCACGGAGGCGAAGCACCAAGTGAAGGGTAGACTCCTTCTGGATATTGTAGTCGGAAAGAGTGCGACCGTCCTCGAGCTGCTTGCCGGCGAAAATCAGGCGCTGCTGGTCTGGGGGAATGCCCTCCTTGTCTTGGATCTTCTGCTTCACGTT
>MU616752.1:0-45825 GCA_025201705.1 Dissophora ornata | reverse complement strand
CCCCCCTTCTTCGCATTCAAGCGATATCAGCCAAGCTTTTCTTTTCTACTGCACTCCCGTTTCTTTGGACTTTGAGCTTAGAACCTGGACTCTTTCTTCATTCCACTCACTTTCACCTGCACAGGACTTTGTCTCTTTCTTCCTTCTGTTCATCATCACGAAGAATACGGACGCGTCTCCCTTTGAGCCCTGTTTCTCCCTCTCCCTCCCTGTGATACATTCGCTCATTAAGACATAAACCTCGCGCACAAACACACAGACACACACACACACGCAAGCCTTTTTTCTCAATCTCCCGCAAATCAACAATCCCGGAGTGACTCGAATGAAGATTAAAAAAACTCCAGTCAAGAAGTTGGCTGTGCCGGTAAGCAACTCTTCCTACATTCCCTCTTTGCTACTCGTTGCCGCAGTATCTTAGAAAGATGGTTCAGAGGGACGGGTTTTTATTTGAGGTCCAGCTGTAAACCCAACTGGGTACCTTCTCAAACTATCGGAGGGTGAACGTTGGTAGCAGATTTTACGGACATTCGGCGCACATTCACACAAACGCACGCTGCAATAATAGGGAGCTGTATTATAGCGCACTAAACTGATACGACGTGGAGTGACGGCAACATGGTGTCGCTCCACGTAGTATCTCTTTACTGGGCGATACATGTCCACAGTGGCGCCTTCAAACGTGATTGTGCGCCTGGCAATCGGACCATACCATAACATACTGCAGTCTGCCACCTGGCCTTGCAGCGTACACCTGACTTTTGAATGACATGTGCCGCACCATATAAAGAGTCGGGCGAAGAAAACATAACAGGACAGTGGGCGTACTGTGGCTCAGGTGGAATAAAATGAGATGTTCTGGCGAAGCTACTCGAGGAGCACATCACACGAGCCGCGATAGTGTGGTCAAATGAGGGCGCGAGGATGGCCTCTATCTAAATAAAAAATGGGTCGCTGGAGCAACTCGCAGTTAAAGTAACCATCCTAACTTGTGCGCTCCTTTTGTTTTGCAACCACGTTGATCATGTATAGCCACTTCCGATCAGAAATCTCATCAAGACGCTTAAGGAATGTCCTGAGGCTGAGATTGCGACACTTGTCGAGGCAAATTCTGAATGGACCTGGCCAAGGGGAGATCTCTTTCATTGGGTTGGGGTGCTCAACCGATTTGACGAGATCCTCGACAATATCTGCAAAAGTCACGATATGAAGAAACCTCAGCCAAAGGAGTTTACACCCGAGGAGCGACGCCTCGTGCTGGCCATTCTTTCATTCTCACGACTTCTCCTGGAAAGCTGTACAAATCGGAATCTCTATGCTTCGTATGAGGTAAGAGTCTCTGACGGCGAAATTTAAAACCCATATTTCTAATGTTTCTCTTGAGTATGATTCTCATCACATATACTGCTTCCAATAACCACATGCCATTCTTAGCAACTCAATGATCTGCTCCATACACGCGATTTGGATGTTCTCGAGTCGTGTCTTCGCCTCCTACTTCGACCTGCACAGCGTCATAGTGCGCAGCGTTCAGCGAAATCAATATTCACAGTCTCGCAGGACCGACTTCTGGCACTTGCACACTCTTGGGGTAGCAGGGATTACGGCCTGGATTTGCAACATTTGGCGGACAACAAGGCCGAAATCCCAGAGCAACTGAAAACTCTCAATTTCCAGTTTTACAGAACAATAACGCCTGCAAAGCTAGCGGCCACGGATGCCTCCGCGGCTGCGACCTCATCAACGGCTGCTCCATCCACCCCTCCAGGGTCAAGTAGTGCGGCGCAAGCGGCATCATCTTTTACCCACACACCAGCACCTCTAAAGCAAAGGCGGCCGTCCACTTCAGGGGCATCTTCATCTATAACCTCTGGTGCAGCAAGCGCCATCCCATCTACCAGCGAAGGCATGATTGTCATTCAAGTGTCGGATCCCGGACAATTAGGCGCGTCAGACTACGAAATCTTGCAGCACTTGATCGAAGAATACAAGGTCCCAGAAGAACACCAATTCCAGCTTCTCAGCCGCATCAAGATAGCGACAGGCATCAGCCGTCCAAAATGTCGTCGCCAGCTCTTGATAATCCGCATCTTGGCTATCGCTGTCATGTCGCATGTTCTCTCAGAAGCGGTGGTGACTGAGAAGTTCTTTGCCTTTGAGCCAGAAATCATCCAGAGCTTGACTGACCTTATCCACCCTGATCATAACATACCTTTTGTGAGTAGTCACCGATATTGTGCAAGTGATATCATTTTATTACTCAGCAAACCCACGTATCTCTCAACAGCAGCTAATCGCATCTTATATTTGCGCGATAGGATCTGCAAACAGTGACGCTCTTCGCTTTGGATGGAATCGCACATTTGAGGACCAAGCAACCGGACGTGCTCTCTGCTATCAATGCTTCCGCTAGCCACGGTGTTCTTTTATACGCACTTCGCAAGATTGTCGCAGGCCTCGATACCGAGAATGGTGGGTCCTTAACCTTGTCGTAGCATCCTTCGGCACAAACGGTCTTTCTAATATATTTTTTTTGGTGTGTATTTTGTATTATTAGTGCCATACCCCCAGGAATTCCTGGACGCTGTATTTGCCCTGATCTCGTTCATCATCAGCTCAGCAACAGGAGGGAATATGGTGATCTCTGCTGGAATCGTCCCAATTCTACTGCAGCTGCTGTCAAACAAGCATCCAGCTCAGCTGAGAGTAAGATACAAATCATGTTGTTTGCAGTAGTAGTCGTGTTAGACTAATTTCAAATGACAATACTGACTGCACTCTACCCTCTGATATGTCATAACAGAATGTCACGAAGAGCGTTACCATTCTGGATAGTCTTATCTACGGATTTGGTACTGCATTTTCATCATTCTGCTCCTCCGGTGGTCTCAACAGTTTGGTGGCAAGGATCAAGGACGAGGTCAACTATTCTTTAAGTCTTGTGAAGGAAGCTGAAGCCTCTCATATGACTGGTGTAACCTCCACCTCCACTTCGCTTGACAAAGATGCCAACAAAGGTACGAGAGCAGTATTTGAAGCATATATGGCATACCGCTTTACTGTGGAGCGTCTAATTGAACTGACTCATCACTTATATCAACGTTGCTTTAGATGAAGAAACCTCCCCGATTCCTTTTGAGCGGACAGCCTTATTAAAGGCAATGTTCAAATTTGTGATTCACATGATGCAGAGCCCTGGAACCCAAGAGGGTTTGCGCAATTTGATCGATACCACGTTGCCTGCAACGCTGAAGGATATCATGGAGAACCCGAACGCTCTCGGAACTTCTGTTTATGCTCACGGTATGTTTCTTGAATACGATGGGCTTATTTAAGTTGCTCATACGGATTAGTTATTGGCACTAAAATACCATAATGGTCACGGCTTATCCTTCATGCACATAGCCATCAATACCATGACATCCTTCATCCATAACGAGCCGACCTCGCTCGCGATCCTTCAAGAGGCTAATATTCCTCAAACTCTTCTTGCGAGCCTGTCCAAGGAGATTCCGGCGTCGAACGATGTAGCCATGAACCTTCCTGGGGCCTTTGGAGCCATTTGCTTGAACCCCGTTGGATTGGAGATGTTCACCAAGGAATTCCCTATCAAAAAATTCTTCGACATCTTTACTTCGATTCCACATGTGCGGGCGTTCCAGGACAATGATATTGCATCCAGTTTGGGAGTATCCATGGATGAGCTTGTGCGTCATCAGCCCACACTGAAGACCAGTGTGATGAAAGAGATTGTCGCCATGCTGCGTCAAGTTTTGGTGATGTGTTCTGCCGGCGAAGTCATGGAGGATGACATTGTATTTTGCACGTTACAAAGGACTCGTGCCAAGGATGCTCCACCTTTGGGCGAAGTCGTCGAAGATGATGCAGCTAAAGATGACAGGAAAGACAGCTTAGTAGCCCAGCTTATCGAGGTGTCTGCTAGAGTAAGTGGCCATATTGTTCTCACTTGAATAGTCTCATGTTTTCGTTTAGCACTCAGTTTAACCAAATGTCCTGCATTTACTTGTCTGATTAGTTTTGTGAGAGTTTCTTCCAGAACTCTTCAAGCGCCAAGGACTTTTTGAAAGCTGATGGAGTCGAGATCTTGATGAACTTCTACACACTTCCGACCCTACCGTACGACTTGGCCAACACTCCAGCCTTCTTCACGTTGTCTCATCTTATCAAGCTTCTGAGCGAGACTAATCCTGGCACGGCCATCGCTGCGGTGCTGAAGGAAGTGAGTGAGAAGCTTGCTGGCGTGCAGCTTTTGTTGCAGTCTACCAACCCTGGGTCCGATCTTTTGAAATTTATTGATATTTCGGGTACGATATAAGACAGTTCGATGGTAGCATGTGAATTACAGCGTCGACTTCTGAGAATGTGCTGTGTTAACCCTTTGCTGTTCTTTATCACACTGCAACAGATGCCGACGAAGACACGGTTTCGTCCGGAAATGCCATTATGAGGAATCTGATCAGCCTTCACGCTCTGAGTGGGTTAATCTCGGACATGTTCTCTGCACCAGCATTTTCCCACGGACGGAACTCAGCATCCGTGCTGGCGGCGTTTGTGAATGCACATGGTGATAAGGCCCTTGCTGGTCTTGGCCAACTTCACAGGTAATATGGAGATTCTAAATGATAACGACTTGCTTATCATACTACATAGATCTGTGTGCAATATTGACACCGATTCTGTTCTTCGTTTAGAATGTGCGTGTGGGAGAGTATTGTATTGAAGCGGGCACTTCAGAAGAATTGGAATGATCCGAGCCCAAGGTCAAAGAAAATGTACAACCCTGCACTCGTCCCCGGTACTGTGGATGACACTTTTGAGGAATTTGCGTGCGAGGACAAGGAAGCGGTTCCAATCTCGCCCACAATCGACGCACATACTCCAAGCGCTATCAACACCAAATACTTCAAGTTTGTGCTGACGCAAATCCCACACTATCTCACCCCCATGTATCAAGGTATGCTTGCTTCTGACATGTCTCTATTTCGTGAGTGGGGATGTCATTTGTCATGCTCTCTTACACTAACTCTCTCGTCACACTGCAGGAATAACCAAGATGCTCTTCAACCGGCGTGATATCGAGGCAGCCCAGCGTGCTCATTCATTCCAGATTGCGGATTCGCTGTCAACACTTCTGCAGGCGCACATCTCTTGGAAACGACTTGGTATGTGCTCTCATTCACCCTTAATACACATCTAGACGTCTTCCAATTGCACATATACTTACCTACGCCATGTTTCCTGCTTTAGACACAGCCGAGTCCAGCGACGATAGGAATGCGTATCACAATACCATGATTAGATTGCTACCCTATTTGTTCTTGGATGACCGTAATCCAGCTACGCTGCAGACCATCATGGTTGTCTCGTTTGTCAGGACCGGTGGACTGGAGGCATTGTTCTCCTGGCTAAACTTGTTTTGGACTGAGGCGTCCTCGATTCAAAGCTCCTGTTCATCTCTCGACAGCGAGCAGAAAGAACTGTTGGCTAAGCTTCATGGATCGATCGAAATTATCCTAAGCGTTCTTCAAATGCTCACATCGTCAAAGCTGTTACTGGAATCACCCCATACCTCGCCGCTGACTTCCAGAGACGACAAGAACAGGAAGGAAGACTTTTTCGAGCCGCATGAGTTCTTGGTGGACGTCCGTCTGTTGGTATTGCCACGCATTCGGACTCTCTGGATGGACAGGCAACTCGACCGATGTCCTGCAGCCATTACGCGATATACAATCCAGATCATTACCAACATCTTGAAGCCAACTGGGGAGCTCAAACCTGCCGTGTCGATCGTGCCTCCAGTTATCGTTGGCACAGCGACACCCAATATTTTTGGAGCCCGTCCTCTTGTGCCGGATGCAACAAGAGTGGCAACCCTACTAGACATGGGATTCCCAAGATCAGCTGCGGAGCTCGCCCTTACGCGTTGCGGGAACCAACTCGAGCGTGCAGCTGAGTATCTACTGACTCACCAGGAAGTTGTCGCAGCGGCCATTTACGAACAGGAGCGCGAGGAAGCTGCCGCGCGTGCTGCCGCCGTAGCAGCAGCGAATGCACTAAGTACCAGTGAAACGCCGGCGGAGACTTTTGCAGAACCCTCCACAGACAATAACGCCGAGAGCAGTACTAGTGAAGCTACAAGTTCAGAGCAGGCAGTGTCCGCACCGAGGCCACAGCCCCCAGCAGATCATGAGGATACTAATAACGAAGATGAGGACGACGAAGATGAGGAAGAGATGCTTCGACAGGCTCTGGCGATGTCTCAAGCCCTGGATGCATCGATGTCTAGCAGTGACTCTGGAGATGCCCCTCATACACAAGAGTCAAGCAATGAGGAGGCATCGACCCCTGCAGAAGCACTAGTGACTGATCCAATCAAGGACAACCCCATCGATATCGAAGGTGAGGGAGTTGATCAAGACGCCGATATGCAGTCCAACGAGGAGACCAAGAGAGAGGAAGAGTACAAAGCTGCCCTAGAGCTACATGAGGCGCACAAGGAGGAGCTATCGAAGAACCGCGACGAATTTAAGCCTCTTCTTGTTCCCCGATCCCTCGAGTTGATGGAGTCAAGCGACGAGATCATCTTCTACGTCCGCGATTTGCTAGTACTCTTATGCAAGGAGAAGGATAGTGATGTTCTAAATAAGCTATTCAAGGATCTTCAAAAAGTCAGCGACATCAAAAACGATCAGACTGATTCTTCGGGAAAGACGTTCGGCACTCGTTTGCGACTACTAGCGCTTCTCTTTGGAGATGTTGCGATCCAGTCCAAGATGAGCGAGCACGGTGTCACTCTGGCGCCGCTACTGACTTCGATCCTGACGGAGCATATCAGGTCACAAGGGCCTCAAAAGGACAACAATTGGCTGTCGCCTCTTCTGCTCATGCTGGAAAGCTTTTTGTCACTGTCGGATGAGCCCAAGGTCGTACCGGACGAGACCACGGTTGAAGGAAAGGCTACAGCAGTCCAGGAAGACAAAGAGATGCAGGAGGAGATTATTTCCTCTGCCGAGAAGGAACAGCTGCTTCACCACTCTATCACCCTTCTCAAACAACAGGACCTCACAAAAGACATTGCACTCTCAGCATTCCGCATCCTAGTGCGTCTCACCCGACACCATACATTGGCAATGAAGTTTTTGAACGCCGGTGGTCTTGACTTGATTTTCTCGACATTAAAGCCTGAGCGGATCGGTGTGCAAGGCCAACAGAATTTTATTATCATGATCATGCGCCACATCATCGAGGACACAGTTGGCCTTCAGGCGACCATTGAAAGGGAGATCGTGCGCTGGTTCGCACAGCCCTCGCGCGGAAGGACAAGTGACATCCAGAGCTACCTTCGCCACAACAACTTTTTGGGACTGCGCGATTTGGATGCCTTTGTTGCCGGAACTCTAAATGTTTGCAAGGTGTCGAAGTTCGACTCTACTTTCAGAACTCTTCAATTGAGTCTTGCCAAGCCTGCCATCCAATCGAAGCCTGAAGACACAAGCAACCAAGGCGAATCCTCTCAAGAGGCTGATATCAAGGGCAAGGGCAAGGAAAAGGACACCGAGGCAGCTGCCGCGGAGGGATCAACCTCGGCCTCAGAGCATCAGCCGCCTGCGGCAGTGTCAGCGACGGAGATCACGGAAGCATCCAGGAAGTACACTTCGGAAATATCAGAGATCGTCATCCACTTTTTGGTTTCGGAGCTGCTCAGCACGCGTACATCGCCTCCCTCCAGTCCATCGATGCCATCTAGCACCTCGACTGTGTCGCTGAGCCAATCTGCAGAAGGCGTTGCGAGCTCGTCAGCCACGATTCAGCCTACCAGCGCAGACAAGGACGTCAAAGCAATTGAGGAAACTCCCAATGATGCCAATTTCATTCATCGGTGCTTCTTGTTGCAGTGTCTGAATGAACTGTTGATTTCCTACCCCTCCTGCAAAGTCGATCTTATGAATTACTCGCGCCGCAAAGGAAGCAAGGATTCCACAAGTGTTGCTAGCAAGCCTAGAGCTAGCTGGTTGGGCTATCTCTTGAATGATCTAATTCCATACAAAGGCACCGTGGCGCAATCCAGCGAGACCGAGCTTCAGAAGCACTCGATCGAAACCAACTTTGCATCAGCTGTGCTTGTTGCTGTGTGCTCTAGTAACGACGAGGAGGAGGAAAAGAAGCCCTTTAACGAGCTGGTCCAGGTGCGTCGCTTCGTTATTGATGGGATTATCCGATCTTTCAAGGATGCCATCACATCAACGGATCCAGTTGAGATCAAGTATGGCAAGTTCCTTTCGTTATCAGAACTGAGTTACAAGATCCTTGGATCATCCTCGTCTCCAGGAGCCAGCACTAAAGCCAGCGAGGACATATCGATCAACATCGTCAAGGTGATGCTGGAAAAGAACTTCATTATGACTCTGACCAACGTCCTGGCGGATATCGACCTCAACTACCCGCACGCCAAGATCCTTGTCAATGCTGTCCTGAAGCCCTTGGAGCACTTGACCAAGCTGTCGCTAAAGATGAGCAGGGCAACTGAGCCCGGAGCTTCCAAGGTACTCCGCCAGTCCACTCCGCTGTCTGGAGCGGGAAGCGGCGCCGGATCAGGAGATGATGCCGATACTCCCGATCTTTACAGAAACTCGTCCCTCGGAATGTTTGGAGCTAACCTGGATTCTGAGGAGGATAACGAATCGGGTGACTCTGCTGAAGAGGATGATATGTTTGAAGGCGAAGAGTACGAGGAGGAAACAGCAAGCGATGCCAGCGACTTGAGCGAGGAGGACTTCAGCGACGATGATGATGCCGATGAAGATCTAGAAGAAGTCGTTGATCGCAACCCATTCCATCACCATAGCCACGAAATTTCTGACGAAGAAGAGGATCAGGATGATGAGGATATGGACGGTGACGATGATGATCTTGATGAAGAAATGGAGGCCGAGCTTCAGGATGTCCTCGATCACGATGACGATGAAGACGAGGAAATGATGGAGTGGGATGCAGACTCGCGGCCCATCATCCTTCGGGAAGACGAGATTGAGGAAGTCATTGACGGCGAAGACGAGGGTCCTCAAGTTGCAGATCCTGATTACTATGAGGAACAGGATCGTGCCCACCGCCATCACACTCATACCCACAACCCCCATCTTCACCCTGCTGACGACGAGGCCATGGATGAAGATGAGGATGACGACGGCGAAGAGGATGAGGATGTCGACGAGGATGATGAAGGCGATGATGATCTCGACGAAGAGGGCGACGACATTGTCCTTTTGGACGACGCTGAGGGGTTCGATCCTGTTCGAGCACCCGGCCGCGGTGGTCCCTGGGACATGAGCGGTACGTTTGTCATTAATGACCAAGATGGCTTGCTGAACGGCGCTCAGGTCATTGATCTTCGTGGTCGCCGCCCACGAGCTGTTGGCCGTCGTCTCGACGACCGCGGATTCTTCTGGACTGACACAGGAGCCGATCAAGGACGATTCTCATATATTGAAGACGATGACTTCCCGTCCCTCGGCGCGCCTGCCCGGAATCCCTTCTTGCAAGTGTCGGATGATGTGATCACTCACCCTCTGCTTGCTCAACCTCGTGCTACACCTGCGAGCTCTGGCGCGGATGGTCATCGTCGAGGAGGATCGCGCAATGTTAGTCTAACGGACTGGCAGGCATTCGGAGAATTTTTGAACGGAAACCCTTCTCAGATCCTTGGCACCCTGATGAACGGCGGCGCTATTCGTGCTAGTCATGGAGCATTCCGTGTGGAAGTTAACCATGGCAATGCAGCTATCATCGCACCCATTGAGCGCAGCATCCCACATGGTGTTGTGGCAAGCGATGTCACTGCTACGAACTCTGCAGGGCAGTCGGCCGAAGCTGTTGGTGGCAAGAGGGTCGATATGTTTAGCGTCGTTCGCGACTTCGTTCCGTACTCAACTTCTCAGAGATGGTCGCAAGAATGCCGAATGATGTATGGTGCGACCGCGCAGGACAAGGCTTCGAGACTTGTGAATCATATCGTTAACGCTTTGATCCCCGCCGCAAAGGAGGAACACCGTCTTCAGGCTGAGCGCGATGCTAAGGAGCTGGAGCTGCGACGTAGAGTTGAAGCAGAGAGAAAGAGAATTGCTGAAGAGAAGCGCAAGGCAGAGGAGGAAGCTGAGCGTATCAAGGCTGAAGAAGCTGAGAAAGCGCGTCTTGCGGAAGAGGCTGCTGCTGCTGAGCGTGAGGCTACCCGTCGGGCCGAAGAGGCTGCTGCGAGAGCTGCACGTGGTGAGATTGAGGAATCTGAAGCAACGGAGGTGTCGGCTATGGAAGTGGAAGGCAGCACATCTACCGCTACAGCACCGGAGGCGGAGCCCGAGCCAGCAGCTCCTGCGCGTCGTACTGTCATGATCGATGGCGAGCTGGTAGACATTACCGATAGCGATATTGACTCAGAATTCTTGGAAGCCCTGCCTGAGGACATGCGTCGAGAAGTTTACAATGACTACTTACAATCGCATCGACCAGCAGCCACTGCAACACAACAGCCCGCTTCGTCATCATCCTCGGGAAGCCAGGCGATTAACTCGGACTTTTTGGATGCTCTTCCAGCAAACATGCGCACAGAATTGGAGGAGATAATGCGCGGGCAAGGCGTTGCATCAAATGCTGTCGAACCGGAGCCAATGTTAAATGCGCTCAACGAATACACCCTCTCCCGGCTTGTACCCCACTTGCGCCAGCTGTTTCAGGAAGGAGACGGTCGGTCGAATATGTCGCCAGAGACGACGGCTTTGTTGGGCCAGATCCCTCGACGCTTTCCGGGATTGAGAGAGGCCCGCGACATTCTAGCAAATGCAGCAGCGGGATCATCATCAACAGCCTCCGTCAAAAAGGTTGTTTTGCCACGGGATGCCATTCAGCTTGTCGACAAGTCATCTCTAGCAACACTTGTACGACTTATGTTCTTGCCCCAGCCCCCTGCCAAGAATATCTTGAACAAACTGCTGGTCAACCTTTGTGAGAATAGCAAGACACGCTCAGAATTGCTTTCGCTCTTGCTCTCGATCTTGCAGGATGGTGGTGCGGATTTGGCAGCTGTAGACAAGAGCTTCGCGCAGATGTCACTCCGAGGCAAGATGGTCGTGAAGGCGCATCAGCATCACAAGAGCAAAGTACATGCAGCCCTCCCAACACCAGTACCTGCTGCGATGGACAACGTACCCAACCTCGTAGCCCGTCGATGCTTCGAGTCGCTGTTTTATATTGTTTCATTCAACTCGCAGGCTGGCTTGTTCTTCCTGGCGGAGCATGACAGTGTTACGTTGAAGCGATCGCCTTCAAAGAAGGGGAAGGGCAAAGAAAAGGCGGTCAGCTCCAAATACCCGATCGTGCTCTTGCTGGATCTGTTAGAGAGACAGATATTTGTTGAGAATGCCGCGCTAATGGAGCAGTTGATGGCCCTGCTAGCAGTGATTTGCAGACCATTGGCGACGCTTGCAAAGGACGAAGAAGAGAAAGGAAAGAAGAACGAAGAGGAAGAGGAAGTCAAGGAGAGTGATGTGGTGGAAGGAGTTCAAGAACCCGAGTCGACGTCTTCAGCGACAGAACCAAGCGCAGCTCCTGCTGACCAGGAAGGAACTAGCTCCACGGCAACTGCTTCAGTGGAGACGAGTAAACTGGAGACCAAGGCTGCTGAAGCTGAACTACCAGCACTCAAGCCCCCTGTTATCCCTGATCACTGTGTGCAGTTAATCGTGCGTGTCTTGACTGCAGGTGAATGCTCAAGTCGTACATTCCAGTACACGTTATCTGTTATTCAAAACCTTTCTGTGCTCGAAGGATCAAAGGATGTGATCACGGCCGAGTTGGTTCGGGTGGCTCGTGAACTCGGCGCTGGCATCTTGGAGGATATCGAAACGCTGTCTGTGACACTGGCCAATGCAATGAGTGGCGTCGATGTGCAGGGGGTGGCTCTTGAAAATTTTTCACCTGGATCCTCAAAGCAGGCGAAGTTGCTGCGCGTGCTCAAGACGATCGACTACATGTACTCTAAGAAGCAGAGCCTCACACCAACACCTGCAGCAACCCAGGTTAATATTGAACTCGCGCCGACATTGGACCCCGAAGAGGCGGACGCGGTCATGCCCAGGTCAATGCGTGATGTTGGAGCGGGAGCTGTGAAGTTGAGCAAGGACGAGGAGAAGGTCTCGGCAATCTACGACAGTCTCTCGTTCCATACCTTGTGGACCAAGGTTGGAGATACCTTGGAGTTGATCCGGGAGAGGAGTGACATGATTCACGTGGGCACTGTGTTATTGCCCCTCATCGAGTCTTTCATGGTGGTTTGCAAGTATGTCGGACTGAGACCCTCGACATTGGAGGTTGAAGAGGCAGAATGCAAGGAGATGAGCAACTCGACAGAAGAACTCTTTCTACAATTCACGGAGAAGCACAGCAAGATTCTCAACATTATGGTGCGCAACAACCCAGCCTTGATGTCGGGTTCGTTCTCGCTTTTGGTACACAACCCCAAGATGCTGGAGTTCGACAACAAGCGCAACTATTTCACCCAGCAGCTGCACAAGCGTAGCCCAGCGCGGGAGCACTATGGTACCTTGCAAATGAATGTGCGCCGCGAGATGGTGTTTGTTGATTCATTTTCTCAGCTGCAGTCTCGGACGGGAGATGAAATCAAGTACAGCAAACTGAACGTGCATTTCCATGGTGAGGAAGGTGTGGACGCTGGAGGAGTGACGCGAGAGTGGTTCCAGGTCTTAGCGAGACAAATGTTCAACCCTGACTATGCGCTGTTCAAGACGTCGGCTGCCGACAAGCTGACGTACCAACCTAACCGAGCCTCATGGGTCAACTCGGACCATTTGCTGTTCTTCAAGTTTATTGGTCGGGTCATTGGCAAGGCTATCTACGATGGACGACTCTTGGATGCGTACTTTACAAGATCGTTCTACAAGCATATCCTGGGACGGCCGGTGGACTACCGAGATGTTGAGGCTGTAGATCCAGAGTACTACAAGTCGCTGGTGTGGATGTTGGAAAACGATATAACGGACATTGTGGAGGAGACTTTCTCGATGGAGACGGATGATTTTGGCAACAAGAAGGTCGTGGACTTGAAACCGAACGGACGCAACATTCCCGTCACGGAGGAGAACAAGCATGAGTATGTGAAGTTCATTACGGAGCAAAAGCTGACATTGGCGATCAAGGACCAGATCCACTCATTTCTGCAGGGATTCCACGAGATCATTCCTGCACAATTGATCAGCATCTTTAATGAACAGGAGCTGGAGTTGTTGATCTCGGGACTGCCAGATATTGACGTAGATGAGTGGAAGAACAACGCCGAGTACCAGAACTACTCACAAGGATCACCCCAGATCCAAAACTTCTGGAGAGCGGTTCGGTCGTTTGATCAGACAGAGCGGGCTAAGTTGCTACAGTTTGTGACGGGAACGTCAAAGGTGCCACTTGGAGGATTCTCGCAGCTCCAGGGTATTTCAGGAGTGCAAAAGTTCCAGATCCACAAGGACTTTTCATCTACGAAACGACTCCCTTCTGCGCACACATGGTAAACACATGAACTATCATTTTTTTCAGCCGAGATGATGAGATTGCTCGACTGCGATTTAAACCCAGCTGACATGGCCCTTTTTCACAACTCTTCTTTTTAGTTTCAACCAGCTGGACCTGCCAGAGTACGAGACGTATGAAGATTTGCGACAGCAACTGTTGACGGCTATTTCGGAGTGCAGCACTGGATTTGCTTTCGCGTAATGGAAGGCAGCGCCGTGGGAAGGATAGAAGATATCTATATTGTAGAAGCATATGTTTTTGACTATTATTTTTTCGCATGTCAGTGCAGCGCAGGAGCGTAATAAAACGGGAAACTCTCCCACAAAGATATACGTCGGGTCTATATTTATTGTCTGTCACCTTTCTTTAAACGCGTTTCTTTGGCTCTACTTCTGCGGCCCGATCTGGAAATCAAAAATCGATCTGATAAGGATGACGAAGTTGAGCAAGTGGCCCGTGCTCGCATAAGTTCAGCTGTGTTGACGAATACACGTCTCCGTGCAACGCCCCTGCCTCTACCCAACTTTGGTCGCTCAGATATCGAGCAGCGATCAGACCCTTGGATGACAGATCGAAGTGCGTCGATGTTATAGAAATTTGCCCGGAAGGATAACCTGCCAAAATGCATGCTTGATGACGATGCAGATATTGAGGACGTTCTTATTGTTTCTGCGGATGCTAATCTGATGGGAGGTGCCTCTGTGGTAGGTGATGAAGTGGCACACGGGGGGATGATGCTGGATCGGCGTGAGTTAGACCTGCTAGACTCACCGACACATCTACTGATGCACTCGTGGTACGACGGGACTCTATATTGTAAATCCCTGAAACTCTGGTAGTCGAATAATGAAGCCTCCTCGTCCTCCATATGTCGCGGTCCTTTTTCCTGGGCTGTTTTGCTGATTGGAATCTCTTTGTCACCAATGATTTTGTCCTCAAATCCAAGCTTCTTGTTCAGGATATTTTTTTGCAATTTGATTGGCAGGGACTGAGGGGAAGAGGGCGTGTTGGATGCGGAGCAAGGGACTTCTGTGCTGCAGGTGAGGGCCACAGCGGTGACAGAGGATCGGATCAGCGCTGAAATGAGCCCTGCGGCGAGAGATGGTTTTGCCACCGACAGCGTTGACGTCGATCGTTGGTCTATAAGTCATATTGAAAAGGTTGATCAAACCTTGAGCTCCACAGTGCAACATTCCAAAAGATCATAGAGGTGTGCGTACCTTCAAAAACACTTGCGCGAGCACCAGATTCTCTGTTCCTGATAGTGTTGGCCATGGATGTTTCCCAAGATGTTGGTGTGTCTGTAGCTGTGGTTGTGGCTGTTTCTGTTGATACATCCATCAATTGCTGTTGATCTGAGGAAGTACTGGCAGAACTGCTAGTAGAACTGTCGCCGAAGTTACTGTTGTCAATTGCCGCAGATCTAGACTCAGATCCAGATACAGATGCTGTTGTACTTGCAGTTCTGGACCTTGAACCAACACCATTTTCCCCCCACCAATTCGAGCCAGTACTGCCCCTGCCCAACATGGCGCCACCTGCAATTTGCTGCTGCTGCTGATCCATAACTGTGACGCAATAGTAAAACGCTCCAACACACAAAACGATCAAGAGGCTCAGCCTGATCAAGAGGTTGGAGGCGAGCATGGCGATCAATGGGTGCGGGGCCAGACGTTGCGGTGTGTGGGTGTTTCCGGAAGAACTCAGAAGGTCGTATGGGTTTGGTGTGTAGCCGCCATTGGTATTGCAGAAGAGGAAGACCAGGTGATTGAGAAGACTAAGCATTACGCAGTAGTGAGCGTTGAGGAGCTCACTTAAAGTAGCGGGGAATGAGGTAAAGAATGATGTCAAGAGGAAAGTGGAAGAGTTTTTGCGTTGCTGCTGGAATTTTCCGTTGTGTTTGCCGCTGTGGCTACGGCTGCATGGACCGAAATCAACGTGGCTGCTGTTAATCTTTTCTGAAGTTGCAGTAGTATCATCAGGGAGGAGGCTCCGATGATGTTTGTTGGCCTGGCCTTGATGTCGGTCGCAATAACAGTAGTGGTGTTGGTGCTGGCGCAGATCAGAATACCATCTATTCACATTGCTGGCGCCTGCGCTGCTTGGATTCCATGCTCTTGATATTGAACGTCTTCTGCCACTTCCCGCGACATTCAACTTTCTGCTTTCCATCAAGAATCCGGTTGAATGAGAGTGTGGGTGTTGCATGGAATATATCAAATTCTCAGAGTAAGGTCTCAGAACGACGTATCCTTTTTGACTGTGCCTATGACGTCCAGATGCATCCTGTGGTCCGCTTATGTATGAGTACTTTTGGTTGACACGCAGAGCTTTGCCACAACTACGCCCATGTCCGTGCCTATTATTATTGTTGTTGTCTTGGTATTGGTGGTGAAGGATATTCCTGATCTGACTTTTGATTAGGATGGAGGTTTCGCGACTGTAAAGGTCTCGAGCGGATTTATCATTCCCATAGTTGAAGTCATCGTTGTGGTTGTAGTCTTTTGCGTACTCTTGTCTATATTGACACTCATTCCCGCCTCCGTTCCTGATTTCGCTCAAGTACTTCGCATCCTGATTCCGCGACTTGAACGAGAAAAGGTAGTTTTCGGCCTTGCGCGAATAGGAGCAGTAGAGGGCTTGATCTGTCGAGATCCAGTTGCTTGATAATGATGACGGTGGTGATTGTGGTGGTGGTGTTGTTGGTGGCGACTGGGTTTGTGGTAATGACGGCAAAGATGAACCGGAGAAGATTGAACTGAAGCTCGGAGGCGTGATGATAGTACAAATTAGGGCAGTGGAGATAATTGACGTGAAGAGGATCGAGGCTAGGTATGTGACAAGGCGGTATAATGTGGCCATCGTGTCTCTTGCAGCTCTGCTGTTATTGTTATCCGAGGGCTTACTATTGGTAAGCAAAAGGAAGGGGAAAGAGAGCGGGAACGAAGCAGAGGTTTTTCGATAACGATACAAACTAGAGTTCAAGGTAAGAAAGAGAGCTGAAATCTGTAAGGAAGTACCGGCAGTGGGTATTCGGGCAGTTTGTCTGACCGACGACAGCATAAAAAAAAGTCCCTGCCGCCCGCCTGTCATTGCACAATCGACAGTGCTTTATCTTTCTACATTGCAGTGTGATAAAGCCTGAAAGCATTTACGACGACCGCAGCCATTTTCAGCGAGGTATCATTTGGATTGGAAGATGGAATCCGGGTGCAGATATTCACTCTTCTTCAGCTACGTATTTATCCTTTACTCGAAAAGGAGGCATAAGATATGGTATTTGAACACTCCATCAACCATTCCATCCAACATTGGAATGAATAACCATCGACCCCCTATTTTCCCTCTTGAATCTTTGCACGAACATTCATTTTCCTCGCCATCTCTTTTCTTCCTCACGATCTGTCATCGTCATATACGATTTGTAGCTCTTTATTTATTACTATGTTTCCAGGAATCGCCGAAGACACGAGAATGGGACCCAATCTACATCATTTTACCAATGGGAGCAAGAAACGAACAGGTCAGGGACTCTATTAATGCCAATCACAACAGCCCACAAAGAATACTCTAGAAAAGTCGTGAATCCTTACCGACATTATCCTTCGGGTCGCATGAGCACTTCAGCTGGAGAGCAGGGCTCTCTGGACAATGTTCATACATCCCATGGCGGTATCCAATCTCGTTAAAGAAATGAATCTCTCGTCTATCGAGCATCAGCGCTGCAGCGATGGAATGCACTGGTGCATCGCCCCAGCGTTCATAAAAGAACCCGCCACTTTCGTCAAGCAGATTGAAGAAGTCCATGTAAGCCTTGGACCTGAAGAACGAGAGATCCACAATCTCGAAGTTTGACCTGAGGGTAAAGAGGGAGGTGCGATTAAAGAGCGTACACTTTTTGGAGGGAGATTGCATTCAGAATCGGCGACTTGTAGCGATGACACATACCAGAAATGGCAGTTGTTGTACGTCTCGCCCTTGTCGTAACTGATCCACTCGAGAGAGTTTCGTTTTGAGACGTGCTCTGGATGGAGTTTCGTATAACGCCTGACATTCTCCCAAAGCGTAGGGATTGTCTCCACGTACTCTGGCAGGGCAATCGTGAACCCTGGGATTTTTTTTAGCGGCATTAGAAAAGCGGTTCTTTCACGAGCGACCCCATGTGAAAGAAATTAGAAAAGTTGTGTACCGTATTTGTATTTCTTGGTCTTCATGACCATGAAAGGGTCAAAATCGAGGTCGCATGAGAAAGAGACGCCTGGCTCCACCCTCCAGTAGTAATCGTACTCTTGAACGAGCTCGTGTCGGAAAATGAACCCAGATTCGTACCTATGCGTGTTTAAGACATGAATGAGAACGTGGAAGGCACGTAGACACGAAACGCACAAAAGGAGAAAAACAAGAAAAGCGCGTTCCACGCGTCTATCGTGTGACGGGGAGGACCTTGTTTTGATGAAGCACAGCTCATTTCCAAAAATAAAGAGGGCGTTACCGGCACATGTGTCTGTATGATTCGCTCTCTCCGTAGGGGACATTGCGAGCCTCCATGTGCTCGCGGTTCAATGCAGCTTGCGTCTGGTTGATGGACGCAGGGTAGCTCCAGTGCTCCTTCGGAATCAGACCTATACATATCCAATCCAGTTGACTAATTAGGCTGAGACGAGCAAGCTCACGACTATCGATTGCATTCTGCTGAGGTCGTACCAAACTTCACAGGGGCCGTAGTCATGGCCTGGATGTGTGTCTTGAAGTGCTCTGTGAAGGGTACGTTGTTCAGGAAGACGTAGGGGTATCCATATTGACGATTAAACGTATACTCCAGCATTCTCATCGTCTTGCGCATGTCGTGTAGGTCCTTGTTCTGCAGGAGGATCACGAATGCAGCATTGGCCTTTTCGACATGGTGATGATGCCGAGTCTGCTGATGATCATGATCTGATGAGGGGGAGAGAGGGGAAGGAGGGGTGGAGGGCGAGGAAGAGGGCGGCGCTATGGGAGCCTGAAGGAATGGCGGTGGTCCCTGCTTGGCACGGTGCACTGCTGTGCCTTGTCCCTCATTGGTGCCACGTTTCTGAGCTATGCTCGTGCCCTGGGATATTCTGTGCCGATGAAGGACATGGTCCCAGAGGCGACTAGCGAGGAGTCCGAGGATGAATGCCACCAGCAGATAACAGAGGCGACTAATCCTGACCATCGTGGATAAGTGGTGTAAATGTCCGATTGAGACTCCCCATTTGATCATCACTTTTTTTTCTGGTTCGACTGATTCGGATCTGCACAACAAAACGGAAACGGGCTGTTGGCGATGACCAGCGCAAGCCGTTCATTCTCTCTTGTCTCCGTCCATTACGTCGAATACTTCGCCCCTCCCGTGCACATCCAACACCCATCCCCCACACTCCTTCCGGCTCAGATATCGTCGGGTTTCCACAATCACCTCCACCTTTTCTGTCCTGACCTCCTCCTCCTGGCCTTGCATCTCAACGGATCCCAATCTTGCAGCCGCGAAGCCCTTTTCAACCCTTGCATTGTGATTCTAGGAACCTTGACCTCGCCCTCGTCCTTATTCTTGACCTTGTCTATCTCCATCTCTCTCTCTCTCTCTCTCCCTCGTTTCCGTCGCGCCTTTCGTCCCCTGAGGCCCGTCTGCCTCTCCATTCCGAATCTGGTTGACTATATTCCACGTCTCACCAACTTCCCGCTTTGTCCCAGCCCACACCGTCGGAATCCGCAACCATGTCATTGTTGAGGCCTGTCACCGAACGCCTAGGGATTCCTACTCCCTCGACCTCCTCTACCGCCCCATCCTCCCCTCTATCATCTCAGCAGTCGTCTAGAGCTAGCTCTCCAAGCAGTTCTATTCCTTCAATAGCTAGTCAGCGCACCTCCATGCTATCAGCCCCTAGACCTGTTAGCCGCCAACAGCTTCAACTCCCTCTCCCCGCCTCAAACCTTGGACTGGCAGGGGCAGGGGTAGGCCTCAATGGACTCCGTAGGACCTCCTCCGCAGCTGCGACGGGTCTCCCAAAGTCTATATTACCAACTCCCGTCGAAAGGCAACAACAGCAACAACAACAACAACAACAACAGCAACAACAGCAGCAGCAGCAGCAACAGCAACATCTGCAGCAACATCTCCAGCAACATCTGCAACAGCAGCAACAGCAACAGCAACAGCAACAGCAACAGCAACAGCAACAGCAACAGCAACAGCAACAGCAACAGCAACAGCAACAGCAACAGCAACAGCAACAGTACGAACAAGCTAGTCTGGCGCCACCCACACCGTCCGTGGACCGGCCTGCCTCTCCCTCCAATACTGCAGCAGCAGCTTCCCCAGCAAAGACTGAGAACGTCACCGTGACAGTCCGTATCCGTCCCTTCAGCAATTCAGAGCTGAAAGTCGCCGGTGGACCAACGGACGTCTGGGCTGTAAGCGACGATGCTTCCAAAATTGGATATGAAGACGACTTTGCGGTGAATACACGACGAGCTGCTGTGGAGTATGCCTTCGGTAAGACAGTTGATAGAGAAGATTACAGTTGCTTAGCAAATAGATGTGGCACTGGAGGAATGCGTCGTAACCTCTGTCGATCCTTTTCGAAAAAAAGATCATGCTTTGACGGGTAGTGATAATGAAGAGATCTACAATTCCAGTGTCAAGAACCTGGTTCAGTCCGGCATGGAAGGATATAATGGTAAGGGACACTTGTCCAGTCGACGTTCTGGCGTATGGTTTAACATTGAAGGAATGTATTTAACCTTTTGCATCCCCGGAATTTCCTAGGAACCGTCTTTGCATACGGTCAGACCTCTTCTGGAAAGACATATGTACGGCACCCTTTTTTCACATGAATGCAGCATTACGTGTATTTAAAATCTAACAGAGCTCTTCGTTTATCATTTGCGTTGTGCCCGATGACTCCACTCTGCTGTCATCATAGACAATGGTAAGTCGTCAAAGATGAACAGCTGAGATGAGGTGATCAGATGAAATATATCAAACAAACTTCTGAGAATATTATATCTGGTCTCTTGGTCCGTGTGTTACTAGAGCGGAACTGACACACAACCTGGTATTACTCCTCGTGCGGTGGAGGACATTTTCAAATATATCCGCGAGAATTCCGACCGCGAGTTCTTGCTGCGCGTCTCGTACTTGGAGATCTACAACGAGTCCATCCGGGACCTGCTGTCGCCAGAGGCCATCGATTTGCGTATACACGAAGATCGGCGCGTAAGTGACGCCACCAAAATGAGGTGATTGTGTATTATTGCGGCTTGAGCATCAAAGCTTATTTCAATTGTTTCGTTCTTAGCGTGGAGTATATGTCAGTCCCCTCAAAGAAGAGATTGTCACCACCCCGAGTCAAGTTATGCGAATCATTGAGCGGGGTGATTGTAAGGGTCCATGGAAAAATAATTGTTTGTTTAATATAGGCAATGAAAACGGCGTTCTCACGACTATCAATACCTCCTTTTCATTCCATAGACCAACGTCACGTCAGCTCCACAGACTTTAATGCCCATAGTAGCAGATCTCACTCTATCTTTCAGATCGTCATTGAAAGCAGAGACCGGTCACCAAGCAATGTAGGAAGCCCAACTTCACGCAAACCTTCTGGAGGAGCTGTTCGCGTTTCACAGTTGAACTTGATCGATTTGGCGGGATCAGAGAAGGCGGCATCGAACGAGGAGAGGCGAAAGGAGGGAGCCTTCATCAATAAGTCATTGTTGACACTTGGAACTGTCATCTCCAAGCTGACAGAAGAAAAAGGGTAAGCTTTGTAAAGAAATATTTGAGCACAAGGTAGCTTCAATGTCTGCACACTAATCGCCCATGTTCTTCACGCACTTGATTGAACAATCATTAGTGCACATATCCCATATCGCGACTCAAAACTGACACGAATTCTGCAGTCGTCACTCAATGGAAGCGCGCGCGTGTCGGTCATTTGCACGATCAGTCCTTCCTACTTGAATGTCGAAGAGTCCCACAACACCCTCAAATTCGCATCGCGCGTCAAGAAGGTCGTCACGAAGGCACAGACAAATCAGGTCATGGACGATAAGGCGCTGTTGGAGAAGTACCGTCGCGAGATTAGTGAGCTCAAAGCGCAATTAATGGTCACTGCTACTGCTGGTGGTGATGGAGGAGCTGGTGCAAGTTCTGGAGCTACAAACGGCAAGCAGGCTGAGCTCTCGACACTGCTAGAGAAGGAGAGAATGAAGCACGAGGAGGAGATAGTCGAGATGAACGTGGTCAGGAATGCGCTCAAGGAACGCATTGATCAGCTTACAAAACTGATTCTCACGTCACAGTCGATCAATACTAAGGCCGCCGCTCCTGAACAACCTGCGGGTAGGTACACTGTAGAGACGTCTGCGGACGGAACGGTGCTTGAGTTCCCCAAAGAGATCGAGTCCCGCCTATCGCGCAAGGATGCGATTGCAAAGCAGTTGCAACTCGAACTGGAAGCCCAGCAGGAG
Organism: Dissophora ornata; assembly: GCA_025201705.1. Lineage (NCBI taxonomy): Eukaryota > Fungi > Mortierellomycota > Mortierellomycetes > Mortierellales > Mortierellaceae > Dissophora > Dissophora ornata. Next base: position 23,742 of record MU616752.1, on the reverse strand, counting down.
AAAGTTGCATTGATGAAGGCAGCAATTGAGAAGACCATGAAGGGCGAGGCTGTGGATCTGGAAAAGACCTTGGCAAAAGTCGAGCAGGACCCGCCTAGAGAAAAGCTGTTGAGCGAGAAACGTGCCTCGATTATGAACATTCACTCGCTGGAGGACCTTGAAGGTGTCGATGAGGCTGACTTGGCAGCTCTCAAAGCACTTCAGATGAGGCCAGATGATGCCGCATCATCGTCGCAGCAAAAGGGCTCAAAAGGAGACGCAAAGGGTGCCCATGCGAACGAGGATGAGGAAGATGACGAGTTGAATGATACACCTTGGAATCGAGAAGAACTTCAGAGTCTGAGGCAGGCGAAGCGGGAGCTTGAAATTATTGTGATTGATCAGGAAAAGAAATTGGAGGATATGGTTGCGTTTGAGGACTCCGATGATTTCCGGGACCTGGTGATCGAACTTGAGGAACTGCGGGAATTAATTGTCGCGTTGGAAGAGGAGCGCGAGGATTTCAAGATGACGATCGTTGAACTCGAGAATACGATCCAAAAGATGGAATTGCGACAATCTTCTCAGTCGGATACTGTTTCGTCGGCTAATGGTGGTATGGCTACATTGGTGGCAGCCGCGGCAGCACGGGTCAAAGAACTAGAGGCGGTTGCTCAAAAAGAGCGGCGGCTAAGGATGGATGAGCAGAGCCGGAACATGGGTCGAATTGCTTCGTTGGAGGCCGAGCTGACTATGATGAAGGCTGAACTCTCCGTTCGCAACCTCGCTGGTTATTCGTAGAACACTCATTATGAAAAGAAAATACATTACACATAGAAAAGAAAAGTAAAATAACATACTTTTCTTCGGTATGAACAAACGACGCAAAGCAGAACGTATGTTTTATTTGTGTGTTGTTACTGCCAATACTTCACACACTTACGCTCTGTTGTCTATTTCATATTCTAGAGGAGGTTTGCTGCGGAACTGGAGGCTTAAGATGTGTGGGAAGAGTGCAAGGCAGTGATGGCCATTGTTGGCAAGACCGAATACGAGATCGATGGACGAGCTTTGGTGCCCCGCATCCGACCCAGGCACATAGAGTGTCGTCGCGGATATTCCAGTCCATTCGTGGGCACTGCTAAAGTAGACGTCAATGCCGCGGCCTTGAAAGGGCACCGTAGGAACTGAGACGCGTCCAGTACAGGCGAGGACGACAGAGGCGAGGCAGTGAATATTGGACTACAAGCTCTGACTCTGCCTTTGATGTACTTGGTACTGTCGAGACTCTGAGATGATGTTTGTCGTGCTCGTGGACGACGATATTCGTCGTCTTGCTCCTGCTCCTCCTCTCCGTCCTTCTCCCCTTTCTCCTCTTCCTCTTCTTCTTCTTGCTCTTCTTCAATGATACTGTCCTCATGTCGGAGACAGTCCTCGTCCATGTCGTCGTACACATATTCGCCTTCATCATCGTTTTCATCTTCCAATTGAAGGGCCACATTCTTCCGAGCTCCGTCTTTGTAGTATTGCATGCGGCCCTGAACAAGCATAAGCAGCATGTGGCCACTGTTAGATTCGCGCTTGATTGGCGAGACACTAGCTTGACGTTGGCGCTCGACTTCGGGGAGGTGGTGGTTTTGTTGGTCAGCAGAGGACAATGAAGTGGACGAGGAAAGTGCTATGAGTGAAGCAGGACAAGTGGACTGATGTTTCTGTTGCTGTTGCTGTGAATGTTGTAGTTGTTGTCCTTCCTTTTTATCTTGAGACCGATTCTGTGGTAAAGCTGTGGTAGAAGGTGAAGGCGAAGAGACTGGGATGTCAGGTGTGCTCCATCCGTTTAAATATTGAGACGAAGAAGGTGATTCTGGCCGACTATGAGTGGAGGAGGAGGAGGAGGAGGTCTGCGATGGCGACTGTGGTGATTGAGACAGTGCGGGGGACAAATTGGAGGACTTCGGCGATAGGAATGTAGAAAGGAATAACGAAGACGAGTTGTTTGCGTTTGGTGATAACAAAGACGGTGAGGATGTTGATGTTTTGTGTTGCTGATTGTTACTGGCTCGTTGCAGAGATTGCTTCAACCGGCTCTGCAACTGCCTGACTCTCCATTGCTGCTGCTCCTGCAGTTCGAGGAGTTGCTGAAGCGGCAGGATGTGATTGTGTGACGCGTACAGGCCAGGTTGACTCAAACAATGGTCATCCTCTTTCTTAATCCGAAAGCTAGGCGTTTGGTTGTGGTTGGCACTGTTTACATTGCTGATGGTTTTCTTGGTGTTGATACCGTCGCTGAGGCCATTGTTGTTGCAGTGGCTACTGTCGCTGAGGGCATCGGGTGACCCTACAGGAGGAGAGACGTTGAGGTGCATTCAGTCTCTTGTAGAAACCCTGGTCGCCAGACGAAGACTGAAGCATCAAGAAGCCATTTCCCTTTGTTCCACCGCCAACACTGCCACCACGATCACCACGATCAGCATAGCCACCAACACCACCATCTCTGCCTGCAGCTACAGTTGCCTTGTCATGACAATCCTTCTGGGTCACTGTGTTGTCAAAATAAGATGCTACAAGGCCTCCAATTTTCTTATCCACATAAACCGTTCTCCCTCCAAAACCATATTCAACATTGCCGCCATCATCATCGCCTTTTTCATGACTCTCGGTCGTACTTGTTTTGTTATGTTGATGCTCAAGATAGTCCTCCATCTTGGGTGCAGCCACCGCCGAGAAGGCCCTTGTCCTCCGAGACTGTGGCTCATGTGTCAGACTAGCGCAGACTTCGGCTGTGGTCGTGGTTGAGGAGACAAAAAGGATGCCACTATCTAGTTGGCGCTGTCGTTGAGGGCTTGTAGTACAATACGCAGGTTGTCTACTTTCCTCACTGCTGCCGAGGCTAGTTACATTATGGCGCTTGACATGTTGCCGCTGTTGTTTCTTTTGCAGTTGCTGCAGTTGCTGCTCAGCCTCGACGTCAAGAGCCACATTGGACTTGATATCAAGGGACCGACTATCAGCTGTTGAAATTGGTGCTGGTGCCACATGGGGCGCCAATGCTAAGGATGCAGAGTCGGACGACCTCCTGCGCTCCGCTCGCTCCTTGGCCATTCTCTGCATCGCTGTCATGTAAGCTGCGTAGGTCGTATACCTCACATTTTGTTGCCGTCGCCGCCTTGGAACACCCCCCCCTGCCACCGAGCGAAGACGTTTTCTCGCATCCTTGAGTTTCTCTACAGGAGGCAATTCTAGATCCTTTCGCTGCTGATCCGTCTGCTGACTGTTGTCATCGCTCGCAATACTATCGCCATCAAATCCACCATGGACATTGCGTTCAAAGCTGAGGGACGACGTTAAGTCTTCCTCCTTGGCGCCTGTGACCGGGTTCTCATTTGCTCTATCCTGTTGCCGCTGTTGTAAATGATGCTGGCGATGCTTCCGGCAGCGTTCGCGGATCCGACAATGCCTCTTCCAGTAGTCATTTCGTTCTGGGTATTCTGGGAAGTAAGGATCCTCAGAACACCGGTTTAGTTCAGTATCTGTTGTGGAAACAGAAGCACAGTCCCAGCGGTCGTCGTGATAGATACGACTATAAAGACGCCAGTCATCCCACAAAGATGTGCTTATGTCCGTGCTTGTGGAGCCGAGTTCTGTCCTAGACGATTGTTGGGTTGTCTGAGGACATGGCTCCTGAACAAGAGATGGAGGTAAGTTATCACCCAAAGACATTGGTGGTGGAGTAGGAGGTAAACGGACGTTAGGATCAAGATTGCGATTCGAACTGGAACCACGTTGTCGAAGGGCGGCTGGGAGATAGAACGGCGAAAGCATTCGAGTACCACCACTTCCATTGACGGTGGACCCTTTTATGCTTCTGGAAGCAGTAATGACTGCACCGACAGTAGTGGATGACGCTCCTCCTGTGCCGCATTCTACCTGTTGATCAATCGCTCTCGACAGCGATCTCTTATTTTTCTTGTTGGATTTCGGTGTAGATGAAAGGGCAGTCCTAGGTCGTGTATCAAGTAGGGGAAGCTTTGGCAGCAAGCTCTTCCGTTTCCTGCGCTGTGATAGCGGTAGGGCAGAGACGGACTTCTGTTGCTGTGGCTGTTGCAGTTGCTTTTGCGATTGATAATCTCCACTCTCCAGCACGCCGACCATCTGCGGCAGGATGGTTGTAGTTACAATAGTAGGAGACTGTTGCTTCGGTCGAAATGTGTTTAAGAGGAAAGCACTGATTGGAATATGCAAAGACCCTGAGGACACACGCTTCTTCTTATCCCCTTTCTCCTGCATTGCGCTCGTTGTCATAGAAACTTTCTCTCTTTGTCCGAAACCCTGGCTCGGCGTCTGATTGTCGTGTTGAAGTATCGGAAGAATATGTTCTTCGCCTAGGTCGCGGTGATGCAACTCCTGCTGCTGCTGTTGCAGCTGATTTCGCTGTTGAAGTTGACTGCTGTGGGCTTTGAAGAACCTAGATCCGAATTTGGACCCAATTGTTCCGGTTCCTGAACCGCCTGAGGCAGTTTTCGGCACAGTTGCTGTCGGTGTGGAAGGTGTCATGGGTTCTGGAGAGGATGTAAGCCCTCGGTCGGCACGCTGACATGGAGCAGTCGGTGCGGAAGGGGAAGAACTTGGGCAAGGGGAAGGTGGCATATGAATCCCGGGTGAAGGAGGTGCAGGCGAGAACGATGCTGAGGTGGGTGTATCCTCGCACGAGGACAAGAACAGTGGTGTTTGTGATCGTGAGAGCGGTGGGGAGGGGACTGAGGCTTGGGCCTTGGAGATACCGAGCTGAGTGATCAAACCAGAGGACGAGGAAGAGGAGGAGGGGGAGGAAAGAGAATCGGATTTGGCCATCTTGTTCTTGCCCATGATATTTTCGTTCTTGACATCGGCGCTGTCCTTCATGTTCTTGTAGCCGACTTCAGCAACGGGTGTGACCACAACAATGCCATCGTGGGTCAAACTGCTGACGCTTCCAGATCGTGAGCGTGAGTAATGATGACTTTTATGGTGTCGATGGCCACAGCTATTGCTGCTCGCTTTTCTTCTAGATGTTGTCACTCCATGGAAAGGGTTTGGGAGCGAGTGGCGAAACACGTTCGACAGTGGCATTGTGCTACTCCTGCGACTGTAATTCTTCTTTTTTTTCCCTCTTGAAGGCAGTTGATTACTAGGAACTAGCTGTTCATAAGTATCGCAAACGAGATTGAGGTGGAGAACTGAATGTGAGTCTTCTTGGTCGGAAAGAGGGAATGCGGAAATATAATAGGTGTGATGTAGAGAATAAGGGTACGAAAAGGGAAACTAAAGCTGACAGGCGGATTGGGTAGAGCGAAGGCGGAGGCGTGTTTAAGCACAAACTTACAAAAACAATATGTGGGAGACTTTTCGCGTTTAGCTGTCAGATGTGAGTATGGGCTCAGCGCGTAAACAGAGTGACGATGTTTACTTTTGTGGCACGAGCGCAAAAGAAGCAGTGGTTGGGGGAAGGAGAGAGTGGCAAGGTGGTCAGATTGTGAGTGCTCATCTACTTTACGTTGGGCCAACGATGGTCCCTTGTCACTCCTGCTCTCAATTTTTTCTTACAAGAGTGTTCAACCAAACGGGGAATGTCGAGATGGATCAGGGGGAGGACACGGAACAGGATCAAAGAGCAAAGGGAAGTGAGAAGATGAAATGATGGAATATTATGTTGGCAACGCGAAGCCAGGTCAAGTCGGAGCCGGGTCCAGAAGCAATTGACATTCGTCGCTAATTCGTTCAATAGTTTAAAATCCTTCTCTCTCTCACACTTTGATGTCCATCACATTCCTGTCAGGTGTTTTCTCGCTTGTTGTGTGGATATACAAGATATGGGGGGATACAATGGCTCATGCCCGTTGCGTCGTTTCTCCCTCCGTCTCCCTTTCTCATGAAAGAACGAAAAATATGCAAGGAGGCTCCCGAATGGACGAACGCATGATAATAAGAGGGGCACATGGCAGAAGAACGCATGGCGCTCAAAGACACAGACGCGCGAATACAGACATAAGTCAGCACACAAGACGGCCAGAACATACCTTTTAGGGCGCCAAACTTGATGAGTTGTTTCTATTCCTTTTCTTGTCTCTATTATCTTCAACTGTCTGCAATGCTGTGCCTGCAGTGGTCGAACTGTATTGAAAATACAGTCTTCTGAATTTATGTTTTCGATAACGTACTAACCGAGAGTGAGAGGTGAAGATGGATAGATACGAGAGAGCGAGAGACAGGATGGTTATGAAAAAAGGAAATCCGGGAGAGTGAAAGAGATCACAAAAGCCAAAGGAGAAGAGTTGGTCATCGAGGAGAAAAAAGCGAGGTGACAATGCATGTAGGTATATTTCTTTGCAGTACATATATACTGCTGCCTGATCTGCATGGTTTCCTATCCTTGTTATGTACATGTCATGTACCCTCTTCCTCAGGCTCCTTCTCTCCTGCCTCCTCCTCCTCCTGCCTCCCCTCCTCGAGTTCCCATTCTCTCTTTCGCTCGCTTTTATTTTAGATCAGGAGACGGTGCATTATTGGGGGCGGCGAATCAAATTGACGATGTTGCGCTGTTTTTCCTTTATCCCCCAATTGACCAATTGATTGCAGCACTATTTTCACGTCATCGGATGATCTGAGACTGCATATGTGAAAACGTAAAGGAGGAAACTCGTGTGGCCTTCTCGCATAAAGAAATAATGAGTCGGATTATTTAACAAGTAGATGCGATCAATTTCTACAACGCTATGTGATGACAGAAAACTTCCCTCTCGTCCTTCTCATCTCACCTATCGGGATAGCTTCTTTATCAATCAATATATAAAAATAAAGGTTCACAGGGTCATGCGCAGACGTACAAAACTAGGGAGCGTCGCTGATGGCATGATAAACGCATAGATTCAGAAAAAAAAATAGTATGTAGTGAGATGGAAATTCTTGCTTTACACATCCCTAGCACGAATAGAAGAAGGACCCGAGAACAGCAAAGAAAGAAAATAGGACGTTGTGATTCAAGGCCCATGCTCTCGCTTCCTTTTCATCTCAGGAACCGTCCATTTGCTCCTTAATTTATATTAGGGAAAGGTCAGAGAGATATCGATATCTTAATTAGATCTCGCTTTTACCAATCCAAACTAATTCGATGCACTTATTGTAGTCTACATCAGCTGAGAGAAGAATAACATCTTTTTGTGTTCCCACGCGAAGGTTTTTCTGCATGCTCTTCTGAAAGGACTTCCACATATAATTGGTGGATGGCATGCCTGCGTTCCTGACATAAAATAAAACAAGCAGGTATCGAGCTCGGTGTGTTTGTGCAAGTTCGCGTGTTCTCCAGACGAAATAGTGTAGTCGCTTGTCGGTGCCACGTTACTGTACACATGGCGTGAATATGTTGTGAATTACCCTTGGGTATGTCCTCCACCGTAGTTGAATTACTGATAATGAAGATCGGGCACATGCCGCTCAGCCGAATATGATATTCACCGCTGTTCGAAGAGTTCCACGACACACCGAAAAGCAAACTGCGAAGTACATTTCCTTGTACTCCTTGAAAATTCGATTGAGCTCAGTCGCCATCGTCGATGTTGGAAGGTGGCCAAGATTATAGTGCCGTCACTGCTGACGCGGTAATATGCAAACGCCCTAAAGTCCAAGGCGAATACGCTTCGCGATCGGTCTTACAAGAAACCCGGATAGTTGTACAACTTTTGATTTGATGCCGCCTTGTACGTTTTCTAGCGTTCATTCCCGCATACTGATTGATCAATATACTTCGGAATTTCACGAAGAATAAAACTTGAAGGAATATCGCTTTGAGCGATCCCAGGTGGTGGAAAAGAAGTCATAGTGCGAATGGTAGGAACACGTATTGTTGTTTTCTTTTTGAAGTGATTCATTCTCGTTTAATGTTTAATCCAATCAACTGGACAGCAAGCTTTAGGGTGTATCCATAACGTGTTGATAGTGCACTTCTCTCAACGGCTACTGTACTTGACTCAAGTGGCTCTTGTTGAGAATAAATGACGGCCTACCATGTTTCAGCCTCGGTGTCGTTATCGATCTTGTAATAATTATCCTGTTCCTTCTTATTCTTTCTTTTCTTTCTTTTCTTTTATTTCTTTTTCTTCTTTTTTACTCAATACACTCCATCCACAGTCAGGTTCATCGTACCTCTCTATCCCTTCCTTCCTCGTAACACTTAATTGCAACGATCGCTCTCTTAGCCCCTACTTTCATCACCCACGTCATCGACTATAATTGGATCGACAGTTATTGCACTAATCCCAGCGACAACCAACCATTCGGATGAAAATAATTGATCGCATCAACAGGTGCCAGGAAGAAGGCCAACCCTTCTTTTCTTTTGAGTACTTTTCACCAAAGACTGTCCAGGTAACAAAAATACGGCTTTAATGGACCCTTTCACCTTTCCCCTGGTTTTTGCTCTTACCCTGCACCTCCATTTGAACAGGAAAGGATCACTCTTGGTTCTTCGTCTGAACCTTAAAACGATTAAGGCCAGTTCTGTTCTCCGCCGAGTGCCGTGCTGGAGTGCATTTTAGATATCCAAAAGAATAAGCACGTTCTATACTGCCCTCGGATTCACGCTCACCAAATCAGAAAGAAGCACCAGGAAGAGGGATCTATATCCCGAAGGGATTTGGGGGGGCGTTTGAAATGCATCGTGAGGTGATTTCTCCACTGACATTTCACAAACTTTGATGACTTGTTAAACAGGGCATGGCTAATCTCCATGACAGGATCGAGAGAATGTGTCATTTGGGACCTGAATTTATCGATATTACCTGGGGAGCCGGTGGATCAAGGCCAGCAGCCACACTCGAGGTGGTTTCGAATGCTCAAAAGGTGCTTGGCATCGAGACGTGCATGCATCTGATCTGCACAAACAACCCCACCAGCAAGATTGATAAGGCATTACAAGTAAGGTTTCCACTGTTGCTTCCATTCTGACTCGAATCACTTGCAAGAGAGCCCAAGGGCGATATTTGTTTTTTCATGTCCGTGATAACACTGACAGTTTGAGGCCACGAAACAATGAGTCAAGAAATGTACAACTCTGAACGATCTACCGTTTCTTGGGCCTCTTCACCTTTATTTCGTGCTGACGTCCCCATGCATGTGTTGACCACATGTATCACAATAAATCGCAAAGCCCGATGTTCCCTTGTTCTGTGGGTTGTAATCTCCGCTTTCATTCCTTGTACTACCCCAGTGACAGAGGAGCCTATGTCCTTCCACATCCAGCATGTCCGATTAAATCTAATCCATCTTTTCTTCATATCGAATAGGAAGCACGCGCTTGTGGCAATCAAAACATCCTTGCACTTCGCGGTGACCCACTCCAGGGTGAATCAATCTGGTCCCCATGTGAAGGCGGTCTCGACTATGCCTCCGATCTAGTCTCGTATATCCGACGAACCCACGGCGACTATTTCGGAATCGGTGTCGCCGGATACCCAGAGTCTCACCCAGAATCCGGTTCGCTGGAGATGGATCTAAAGTTTTTAAAACAAAAAGTCGATGCCGGCGCGGATTTTGTCGTGACACAATTGTTTTTTGATGTGCCATTATTCTTGAGCTGGGTGAAGAAGTGTCGAGACGCGGGTATCATGTGTCCGATTATACCAGGCGTGATGCCAATTCAGGCGTATGCAAGCTTCCAGAAGAACATTGTTGGGTTGAGCGTACCGCAGTGGATCATGGATGGAGTCGAAGCTGTCAAGGTAACGCTTGAGAGTAAAGTGTTGAACTCAAGAAACGATTGCACGTCAATCTAAGAAAAAAATCCTCGCTCATTGTAGTACGACGATCAAGCAGTGCGCGCGTTCGGTGTAGAAGTCGGCATCAAGATGACAAAAGAGCTTCTTGCCAGCGGCCTTACACCGGGCATCCACTACTATACTTTCAACCTCGAGAAATCCACTCGTCTCATCTTGCAGGGCACTGGCCTCATAAATGCGTCCTCTTCCCAACAATCAACTTCGCTTCTCCGCTCTCCATACCCGGAAAAGAGTCCAGAGTCTTGCAAAGTCGTCAACCAGAGGACGAACCCCTGGAGCTGCAACTTTTCTCCTCACCGGAAACATGAATCTCAGCGGCCTATCTTCTGGGCTAACCGCCCCAAATCTTACATCACCAGAACCGAAAGTTGGAACTGGGAGGAATGTACGGATGGTCGACTCTGGAGCAGCGGCAGTGGCAGCGATGATCAGCTCTTACCAGCGCCAACATTTGGAGATTTGAAAGGGTATGGTGTCTCACTGAGGCATTCGCCAGAGGAGGCAGCACAGCATTGGGGTACGCCAAGGGATATGAAACAATTGTGTGATGTGTTTGTGAGGTATCTTGGAGGAAAATTCTCAACCCAGACCCAGACACAGGCGTACACACTGCCGTGGAGCGATCAGCCGTCCGCACTTGCGCCAGGCGTGAACACGAGCCGGTTGATAGAGTTGAACGAGATGGGATACTTGACGATCAATTCGCAGCCAGCGGTCAATGGTGCAAGGAGCGACGATAAGGTCTATGGATGGGGACCGAAAGGAGGTTACGTTTACCAGAAAGTAAGAAAACTAAACGTAAAATATTGGCAGGACTCCCTACGGACTTATGTTCGCTTTGATCTAACAGAGGGCTCACGTTTGTATTTTCCAGGCATACCTTGAGTTCTTTGTCGCCCCCGAAAAGTTTTCCATATTGAGGCAACGTCTCCAGGAATATCCTCGATTCTCCAAATTCACTTTCAACGCGGTCAACAAATCTGGAGATCTCTTTGCCAGCACTTCCACCATCAACCACGCCCGTACAAATAGGAAAAATCAAGCCGATGGAGGACTCAATACAGTCACCTGGGGTGTATTTCCTGGTCATGAGATTGTCCAACCGTCCATCGTAGAGCGCTCTAGTTTCCAAGCTTGGAAGGATGAGGCGTTCGCGTTGTGGGATCAGTGGGCCAGTTGTTATTCAGAAGGATCCGATACGAACCGGTTGTTGCGCGCCATTGGGGATGGGTGGTATTTGATGAATGTGGTAAACAACGACTACCACGAGGAAGATGGTGTGTTTGACTTGTTCGAAGAAGAATTCTCGGCACTTGGGAAGCAGCAACAACGCCAGAGGGAGGTGAAAGGCGATGATATCGCAAAGGAAACGTTGGTGCGGTTGGTTGAGATTAGATCGGCAGCAGTTGCTGAGGCCAGCTGTAGTGCCTAATGAAACAAGAGTAGTTTTGATGCGCAGCTCCACTATTTCTAGAATGTGCGGCGATTCTTTTCTTTTTCACCTTTGGGTTGTACAGCGCATAGTGAAGATAAAATCACCAGGATTTGGTCGCTCACACATTCTTGCACTGTATTTCAATGTACCGGAATGCCAAGCAAAGTGGCATAGAAAGACGCCAAGACTTCATATTCACAGCAACGACAACGCCGCATAAATAAGTGGTTTGTGAGCAATGACCACGGATCACAGTGACAGCCTCGGATACATGCGAATGTCACCATCGAACTAAGCCGGGATTGTCGACTTCTCATTTGATTTTTGAGTTTTAAGTTTCAAGCTTCGAGATTCGGGGTCGGGAAGATATTCTCTATTCACGTTTGATTCCATTTATCCCTTTACAAATTGCATGCATCAAATGCCACAGCAGGGTCGGGTTTGGTTGCAGATACCGAGAGAATTATTCTGCTTGCATTAATAACATACGCGCGAAAAACGTCATGGCTGTTCTCAAGTGGATAATTGGGAGTGGGGGTTTTACACTTACACTAGGACATCGAGGGGGTCTGGAAGGTTGCATGGAAAGCCGAAGGACTGATGGGAAAAAAATTATAAAGAGGACGTCTTGCAGATGGAGGAGTCGATCCTTGGTACCACAAAGTTTGCCTTCAAAATAGAATTTGCGACAGCCCTGAGTATTTTTTTTTTTTTTTTTTTTTTTTCTGGGCTCCGAATGCTGCTTGAGTATAAAGAGGCGCCTCCAAGTTGTCACATTGCCTATTTTTTTATTTTTCCCAGACACAACTTTTGACTGAAGCTCGACTTGGTTCCCGAACCAGCCCAAGGACCGGAAATCCTCTCTCTTCCTCTTCCTCCATATACCTTTTACTTTTAATATTCGAGGCATCCTCACGGCACAAATGTCGCGAGGTCAAACCATTCCTTTCCAGGAAACTGATTCCCAAAGCCGCCACTCTCACCAGTCATCTTCGCATCATCATGTATCTACAGCAGCCAACAATGTGTCGTCAGTTTCAACACCTCAATCGCCTCACGCTCCCCCGCCAGTCGTCTACTCTTCCGCACGCCCATCCTCAGCTGCTGGTCGACGGTTCCGCCAATTAGGCGTAGTGTGCCGCCTAAACTGCATCTTGTTAACCCGGTACTGGAAGGCTGCGGTCTTACAGACCATTATTTTGCCATTACTGGCGATCGGAATTATCTACGGTGTGCAGAGTGCATATGTAGCCAACAATGGAAAAGTCGTCGCAGCAGATAATACCGTGATGACCTGGACCATGGAAGGTATCCCACAATGCAAGGTAAGGAAAATAAAAAGCCAAAATAAGATTTGGGTGCACGAGGCGCAGGAGGCGCAGGAGGCGCGATAGGTGATACTGAGATGGGCTGTTGCATCTCATTTGAAGCGAGGCTAACGTGGTGTGATGTTTGTTAATTGTTAGCCTGAACCTCTTTCAAATGCCTGCATGACGGTTGTCTACGCGCCTTCAACAGCGGAGACAAACCAGATTATGGGGTACTTCCAGAGCAAGAACCAACTTCGCACCAATGTTGCCTTGCAGATAGAGAGTCAAGTCTGGCAGGACGTGTCGAGTGTCCCCAAGAACAATTTGGGTATTGTCCCCATGCCCTCAGAGCAATTTATATATGACTATGCTCTTGCCCACCCGGACACTATTCAGCTCGGTAAGTAGAGAAAGAAGACGGACTCTTTAAATTATCTACATGCCCTTGACAGCAACGATTGAAATTCACCCATGTACTTTGTCTCTGATCATTTGCATTTTTGATAGGCATTGCGTTCACCAACGTGACTCCTGCCACAGGACCAGTCCACTGGAACTACCAGGTCTACTACAACATGTCCCATGCGACCAACATGTCCACCCTATCTGGATTCAAGTACACCAAGGAAGCCGGCTACGACCGCGTGAGCAGTGCGGACGACCCTTATGGCACTCAGCTTCCTAACATTATCCGTGCCCTTGATGAGGCCCTGCTCACATTCCTCGACCCTCAGCATCAACAAGCCGACCTTGACTACTCACTAAAGTCGTTTCCGACCGCAAGCACCCGAAATAGATACTCATCCAAGGACGACATGATGAACGTGCTGTGCAACTTAATGGCCTTGCCTGCCTGCATCACGATGGTCATGGCGATGTTGAGGGTCGCGAAGGAGAAGGAGTCAAAGTGTAAAGAGTCGATGCAGATGATGGGCTTAAGCTCCGTCGTATACTGGAGTTCACAGTGGTTGACGGCCTGGATTGTGGCATTGGTTCAAGCCTCGGTGATGGTCGCACTTGGGTACGCGTTCAGGATGGACTTCTTCACGAACACGAACTGGTTTGTGTTGTGGTGCATGTTTGCACTTCTGGCGTACGGGATGACCTTACTTGGGTTCCTGCTCACGACATTTTGTCAAAAGTCTGGATCGGCTCTCGCCTTTGGGTTTGCGATTGTGGTAGCAGTCTTGATTGTTGTTCCAATCATCGCTCAAGGGTCCTGGGTTAATCTATGGGCGGATATGTCGAACGGAATCCCTCAGCTCCCAGACGGAACAGAAACCCCGCCTCCGAAGGCCTATTTCTGGATTCTGACTTTCTTCTTGCCATTCTTGCACTTTGCGCGCCTGTGGGGCCAGATCTCAACGTTCGCATTGGGGTCTATCAATGGAACAGACGGCACATATTTGCCTGGCGCGGGGTTCAATTTTACAACATTGACGAACTTCACACAATCGGACCAGGTTTTGCAGGACATATTGCCTCAGCCAGTCTCGGCATTGACATACTATGGCGTAAACGTCCTTATTGCTACCCTGTTGACGCTTTACTTTGACCAAGTCATCCCGAACGAGCACGGACACTCCCGTGGAGTATTCTTCTTTTTTGGAAGCATTATACGATTTTTCCAGTGGATTCGTCACGGAGGCAATGAGGGTATGGCCCGTCAGAAATCAGTGGACGCTCAAAAAGTCATTCCTTACGAAGGACAACCACCTGAAAACGAGGACAGTGATGTGATTGCAGAACGTGAACGCGCCGTTCACTGTCAGACTCAGGTCGCAATCCGTATTTCGAACTTGACGAAGACCTATTACAGTAACGGACCTGGGTTCTTCAAGAACATGTATCTGTTCTTATGTTGCTGCTTCTGCCGAGTGCGCCGTCGATCTAACAAGATTGTGAACAAGGCGGTGGACCGCCTGAATTTAATCACAGAGCCCAACGAGTTGTTTGCGTTATTGGGACAGAACGGAGCCGGAAAATCAACCACGATGCAGATGCTCTACGGAGTCACAGGCCCGACTTCTGGTAATGCCTTCTTGTTCAACCGCTCGATTCTGACGGACATGCAGGAGATTCGCGCTTCGATGGGTGTATGCCCACAACATGACGTTCTGTTTGACGACTTGACCTGTTGGGAACACATGCAGCTCTACGCCGGTATCAAGGATCTTCCCGCCGAAGCACTGCTTGCTTCCTTGAATGAAAAAGAGTCTGTCAAGGAAAATATTCGTGAGAAAGCTTCCTGGATCCGTTCGCGTCTCGAGGCTGTCCAGCTCTGGAACAACCGCGACACCATGGCGGGCAGTCTCTCCGGAGGTATGAAGCGTCGCCTTTCTACTATCATCTCGACCATCGGTGATCCAGATGTGTTGATCTTGGACGAGCCCACAACGGGAATGGACCCTGTCCATCGCCGACACGTCTGGACTTTCCTAGCTCAGTTCAAGCGCGGCCGTTCTATCCTGTTGACCACCCACTCTATGGAAGAAGCTGATGCATTGGGTGACAAGGTCGCAATCATGGTGTCAGGGCACCTCAAGGCCATCGGTAATACCACGCGTCTGAAGAACAAGTTTGGAAACGGATACCGTGTTGAGATCGCACTTGGAAACTTTATCCCGGCTGTTCAGGACTCTGCGAGCCAGGTGCCTCATAGCCAGAGCACAGTAAATGGCAACGTTCTTTCCCAGAAGGAGCTTGAGCAGGAGATGACAACGGCTACCAGGGAAATCGTCCCCGAGTCGGTGCTAATGGACCAGTCCGGCGGCGTGATGGTGTTTGGTATCCCCATGCAAAGCATCAATCGTATGGCGGACTTGACGGCCATGTTGGAGAGGAGCCAGGCGCAGGGAAAGATCAAGAACTGGGGAATCGCTCAGACGACCCTCGAGGAAGTTTTCTTATCCCTTGTGAGAGCAGCGAAGGATCGCCATTAAGGCCAAGCAGTAGAAACACCAATATAACAAATACGACATGCTTTAGCTGGTATTTTTTTATTGTCTATGATACATGGTTCAAGGAAGTCTAAAAATGCACTCTATACTTAGATATACCCGCCTGGGGACTGTCGCGGCGGCTGCTGTTGCTGATGCTGATTAAAGTTCTGCGCATTATGGTTCCCAAACGGATTATCGCTACTGTTGCTGTCGTTAGGGTGCTGCATGAGTCCTCCCGTAGAACGTCTCTGGGGCTGCCCATCCTGATACGCCGGCGGCACAGAAGCCACTGGATTCATCTGGTACTGCTGTGGTGGAGGTGCGCCCGGTGGAGGCGCAAATCCAGTATACTGGTATCCGGTGGACCCCAGTCGTTGCGGCTTGCCATACTGCCGCTGCTGTCTCCTGCGGTCGATACATCCAGCGCAGCAACAACTCCAAACGCAGCATATAACAATCAATCCAAGGATGGCTGCCACCGGGATGACGATCGTGAGATGATTCTTGGCCCAGCTCATAACTCCATCCACACCGCTGCTATACTCGCAACTTCCTGAATTACAAGTGCCTCCGAATCCACAGGGGCTGCCGTCAATGAAGAAAACACCGGGGATTTGCATGCAACTCATAGGAGAGCCACTAGGGTCGTTGCAGGTCAGGTCGCAAGAATTAGATGCACCACATTGCTTTGTGATACCGGTCCGATCCTGTTGTTGACACTGCAGATCTCGCGACGTGCAGACTCCATTGGCACACTCGAGTCCTGTCATGTTGCCGGTACCTTTACAAGGGGTCTGATTGGCGACACGTTGGTCAGATGGGCAGGTAGCGCTAGTGCCTGAACATACTTCTTCAATGTCGCATTCCGAGATAGCTGTACGACAGACTTGTCCTGAAGGGCGGAGTTGACAGTTCAAACAGCAGTCGTCATTCAGGTCATCACAAACAGCGCCGCTCTTGAGCTTGCAGGTCGTGCCGTCGCAACACGGATCCTTAGCACAATCATCGGCTGACCCACAGTCGCATTCTTCTCCGGCCTCCTTCAAACCGTTGCCACATATATTGCTCTCAGAGTTTTGGGTGGTACGGGTACCGGGTGGTTTGAGACATTGTCCTGAGGAGCTCTTGACAGTACTGCAGATGGCCTTGATACTGCATGGTGAGAAAAGCTTTGTCGGAGTAGATTCCGATGGGTTCATGATATACTTTGCTCCAGCATCGCAAAGGGATGTTGAAAGCGGGCAACATTGGCCGGTGGAAGGGCCGGAGGGACATGTTTGTTGGTTACAGTCATGGATAGCTCCAAATCCGTGTCCGATCTCGTGCGCTACCACCATCCACTCATTCGGCGAGATCGACGATACGCCTGTGCCCGCTGTGTATTGTTGTTGACCTTGCGTCGTCTGAGATTGCGACTTCATTTGACACAACGCCTTTGTCCATGCGATGCCAACAACAGGTCCCGAATTACACTTAGTCATCAAATGCCAGAGACCGGCGCCATCGCCTACGCGACTAGATTGACCTCTCCAAAAAGAGAAGTCGCTGAGTCGCTGATCAATTGAATATGCAGTGGAGCAATCTTGGTTCCACTCCTGACCCTTGACAGGGGTAGTCGGACATCCGTCTGGGACGATATTGAGTGCAATCACTCCAAGTGCGACGTTGAAAGTACTTTCGTAAATCCCTGATGCAGTGTTGAAGTCCGCAAAGATTTGCTTTCGAGCATTAGCAGCTCCGTTGTAGGTGCGAACGTAGGTGCAGTCAGCAGCGACTCCCTGGAAGAGTCGAATGTAGAGAAGTTTGGTAAGGCGCCATGAGAAAACCTCGAACTCATTAAGCTCTATCCTTTTCTCCTATCCTACTTACCATGTAGTTGACGAGGCGGTTGGCGGGGCATCCATCAGGGACTGGGGTTGGTCCTGCGACTTTAAGCGCCACCCCTCTCTTCGTCAGAGGACTCTTCTTCCACAGACCCATCCACGACGAACTCAAATCCAGTCCATCGCTCACTGGAATCGACGTTGTGGTATTTGGAGGATAGTAGTACTCGTGCACCGGAGGTAGTGCGGAGCTATCGGTACCATTTCGTGCTGCTCTGTTCATGAGCAAATCAGCCCCACAACTCGATTCTTCCTCCTGAACAAGCCCACGTTTCCTCCGAATACCGCTGTGCCGGCCATATAGATCAGAGTCGCGGTAGATGACGAGACCGGATCCTGGTGATGACGATGGGGAGGTGGAAGGTAGAGCGTCGTCGGATCGCTTTTGAATATGATAGTGCTGCTGCGTCGTGACATGGTATGTATCCCCGTCAGCCATGAACGCGCCTCTCAACACTAGTGCGTTCCTAAAGACGTAAATACAAACAAACACTTCAGCCCAGGATCGCACACAAAGATCGACAGAGTTTTGTATCGTGTACGAGTACAAAACATGCGAACATTAGGTTGCACTTCTAGCTCTTACTCGTTGTCGGGGTCATGTTCGATCATCATGCGTGCCCATCCAAGCACACCATCCTCATACAGCATATGTTCGACTGTCCGCTGGCTGTTTTCGGCCTTTGATGTCCTCGCAGCTCTATCCCACTTCCTATCCGAGTGGTGCTCATCTTCTACAACTACGCCTTTGAACGCCATGATCTCATCCCTTGAAAGGCCGTCACCAAGGTCAGCCTCGGGATGGACCAAATCCAGATTCGGTTCCAGGTGGAGATGGAACGTGGTATTATAAGCTGTGAATTGGATGCGGACAATGTCGTTCATGCTCACCATGCCATTGCTGTTGCTTTCTGGTTGCAGTCCTGATGATGTACTGCGTTTGTGGATCGATAGTGGTGCAGGGTTGCTGTAGTCTTTAGGGAGGATGTCGTGGCGTAATTTGAGGATATTTTCAGAATGTGTGATTACAGGCCATGCAGTCG
Source organism: Dissophora ornata (assembly GCA_025201705.1). NCBI lineage: Eukaryota > Fungi > Mortierellomycota > Mortierellomycetes > Mortierellales > Mortierellaceae > Dissophora > Dissophora ornata. Next base: position 5,341 of record MU616752.1, on the reverse strand, counting down.
AGTGTGCTGTTTTTGATTGATATTGACAGCATTAGAAAATAGAAATGCAAAGCAGGCTGACGTGCATAATGAATGGAATGTATGCAGAGCCGGTTTTTCTTTTCTCTTCTGTCACTCACCTTGAACGGGATCAAGGACAGTCAGGGACAGCAACAGCAGGGAGAGTGCTGCAGCTGCAATGCGGCAGTATCTTGCATCCGTTATTGAGGCACGCATTCAAATGGAGGATGAGCGTCGATGCACGGGTTTACCGGGAACAGTTTGATTGGTGTACCAGGTGATGTTTCGTTGTGATCGAAAGAAACACAGATTTGTCCCTTTTCCCTCTACAACAAAGACGGAGGGCTGCAGGAGACGAAGCGTTCAACTGATCGGAAGGGAGTGCCGATATGTTTCTGACAGATACAATGAGACGTAGTGTACCGATGGGTGAAAGTATTCCTTGGTGTGCGGTACAGGTTGCAGGAAGAGCAGTGCAGGACAAAGAGAGATCGTTGATAGTAATGCGGGTAAGCTGCGGGTCGATGCAAGCGACAATGTATGTGAGAATGAGTTGAATGGCCACGATGAAGAGAACGAAATGGAAGAAGGACAAGAATGGGAGAGTTGGGGAAGGATGGGAACATGGCTGAATGTGAATCCAGGTACTGACCAACAGCCCACAGCCCACCATGCATGCACTGCACGCACGCACGCACAAATTTGTTTGGGCGCAACATAAATTGATGTCTGCAAGTCTAATTTATTTTTGGGACGTGCTCTGTGGTACATTCTTTCGTCACAAATAGATGGCCACCGCGGTGATCGCGCCACATGACCTTAAAAAGACTTGTTGGCAATCATGGTGATACTACCCATCCGTATTGTCGCTCGCTAGTGTTGATGCCCTGTGCAAGGTATAAGATATCCCACTTCCCGAGCGCTTTGAATTGCTCTCAATTCATTCGCAGAATGAGAGATAGCAAAAAAGCGGTTGCTCACCAAAGCATTACACAAACATGCAATCGACGGTCGGTAACTCCAGAGTCGAGAATTTTAATCTCGGAAGCAAATAAATCGCGCATCACAACATCATCTACTTCCTGACTCGTGTGTGAAAAAAAAGTCCCTCTCGACAACTCTCTCGCTCAATCTAGTCTTTGAAGATCCGCTGCTGTCATGTGGCATACCGATGTAATAGTTTTTGGTCTCTTTCTTTTTTATGATTTTTGGTCTCTTTCTATTTGCTGTATTTGCACTTCATAGATGTGCGTGTCTGAATGTGCATCACTTGAGGACCTATCCTAGTATAGCATCAAAGACCTCGTGGTTCTGATTTGAGTGCATCGGCGGCATGCCGTCCTCGTCCATCCCCGTATCCTCAACGGCTTCTTCCACCTCTTCTTCATCATCAAGGTCAGGCAGCGGGAACGTGAGAATCGCTGCGACTCCCGTGAGCTGATTAAGGTCTATGTATCATACAGAGAAGGAAATGGTTAGCGCTCACTCATTCCAACTCGCACATACCAAGGTCCACGATACTCTGCGCCCACTTACTCTCCCCCGAAACGTGCAGACTAGAAAAAACAAAGACCTTGGCCCCTGACGCACGTGCCGACTCGACCAATGCAATGTACTGCCGCCTCTTGGTAATATCCGCAGCCCTGAAGAGTTCGTCCGTAACCAACAACGTGCCAATGGCGCCGCGCTCTGCTGCCTTGGAGACATCCTTGAATCCATAAAACGCCCTGTCGGGATCCATATTCATCATCTCGTAAAACTGGTCCAGTGCTTGTACTTCCTGCGCCGCCTTGGTATCTGCAAGTTTGATCTTGATGGCTGGATCATTCATGACTTCCTGCAATGCCTGCTTGTGGCCTGTCGATGTATGGACCATGATGAATTTACTGCGGTTTTGCATCAGTGTCTTGTTGTCCGTCCTCTGTTTTGTGAGTGCATACAAAATCGTCAGAGTCTGATGCCAATTGATCGGCATCTACACGAATTCGAAAACGAGATATACGTTACCACTGCCTCTGCGAAAATGTAATCGTACAGCTGTTCTCTCACAAATCCTGGACTTCCCAAGATGACACACTTGACGATTTCAAAATCAATATGGCGAAGAATAGCCTGATATATCTGCTCGAAAAACCGTTTCAATCCCTGTATTTCCAGCGTAAAATCGAGTGTTAGCGATGACACGCGCGTTCACTTCGCATTCCCGTAAACAACTACAGAAAGCGGCATGAGCGGTGTTACCTTTTCATAGTTGGTAACGGATCCTTTGCGCTTCCTTGGCACGGGACAGTCAATATGTTGGCGAATGATAGTCATACTCGATGTCAATAAGCATACGTTCGCGAGGCCCTCCTGACAGATCACGGCGGCAACATCAGCCTTTTTTGCGATGTCGCATGCCTCCTGAACTCTCTCCAGTGCAATGATGTCCCATTCTGGTTTAATAAGAGTGAAGCTGCGGTTCATCTCCAGGTCGATGGTATGGAAGGTTCCCAACTAGATCGGCACCAATGACAAACGACGGAAGTTAAACTTTCAGTACCGTGATGCTGGCAACTTCAAGGGAAATTAATGTCTCATCTGTCAATAGACAGTGTCTAATCCTGTCACATACCTTGACGTGTGGGTTCTCCACAATGACGCGTCCATTTATCCGCAGCATTCCCACTTGCGTGTCAAAATCCACATTATCGACTGAGATGGTCAGGGTGAGTCTTATCCTTTGACTGTCTACGGATCCCGTCGAGCTTTCTGACTGGATGCGGCTACATTCATTGATATAAAGAAGGCGATGTAAGCACATGCGCTCAGTCAATTTGTTACAGACCCCATGTTTTCACATTGTGAAAGAGCCGTGGGGGCGTAGTCGATATAAAAAGTTCGAGAAAGGTCTCCTCCGCGTACCGAATAGTAACGGCTCTTAGTTGATCATGCTTTTGGATGAGGTTGTAGACATGCCACATGTCCTCGAATTCCTCCGGGATGAGGGTGACATATCCTGATTTGTCCTTTTCGATGAACTGTTTGACGAGTTTCATTGCGATCCGAAAGTTGTTGAGTGAAGAAGTCAAAAAAATAAAAGCGCGGCGGGGCATGGTCCTTTTTTTTGAAAAAGTGTGGCCAATGAAAAACAGTCACTCTGACGTAGGTCGGTCGCTGTCCGCGAGCGTGTTTCTTGATCTTATCTCTTTTGTTCCATCAAAACCTGCAGCATTCTTCCACTCTGTCCAGACCAGCCAAAGATGCCATCACGCAGTCCCAGTCCGGCACTCAAAGCGGCAGCATCCAATAGCATGGACGTCGACAGCAACGCCAATAGCAACAGAGATGAGGTCGACAAGGACGTGCCCATGGAGGACGCCAGATCAAGATCTCGCTCTGGATCACGTCAGCGTTCGCAATCCCGCTCGCGTTCTCGTTCCCATTCTCACCCTCATTCTCGCTCTCGTTCTCGCTCAGCTCGTTCTCCCTCCCGCTCATTGAGTCCTTACAATCGATCGCCCCGCTCCCGCAGTCGCTCTTACTCTAGATCACCTACACCCAAGGCGGCTCGCGGTTCGCGTCTCAGAAGCCGTTCTAGAGGCAGATCCTTAGGACGGTCCAGATCGCGTTCTTTGACCCACTCTCCCTCCCACTCTCGATCGCCTCTCCGCAAACAACAGCGTCGCGACTCCCGGTCTCGATCCCCCAGTAATAGCGTTTCCTTAGCGTCGACAATCAAAGTTGGAAACCTGACTAAGAATGTTACTGAGGATCATATCAGGGAGATATTTGGGGCGTGCGGGAAAATCAAATCAATCAATTTCCCCATCAACCCGCGCTGTAAGGGCTTTATGCATTTTCCAGGAGCTGTGCTATTGAAGTTATTTTTCTCTGACATTGTTTACCACTCTTGCTCTACAATCTAGTCCGTTTCAACATGGGATTTGCAGAGATCGAGTATGAGACACGCGAGGAGGCCCAAGTGGCATTGGACGGATGGAACGGAGGTCAGCTGGATGGCGAAATTGTCGAGGCCGCATTTGCAACAAAGATCACAAGAGTACCCCTGCCAGCCGAGCAGCCTGTCCGAGCACGTGTGCCGCTCTCGCCACCACGTCGTCGTGTCCGAACACCTCCGCCTCCTCGACGTCGCAATGAAGGTAGAAATTTACTATGTGCCTTTTTATTTCAGTGACACCTGTAGGCTCCAGTTGCTGACATAAATCCTACCTCTAGATCACTACTCGCCTCCTCGACGCGGCAACTTTGATGCAGCCCCTGCTGGACGCCGTGACTACCACTCGCCTCCACCACCTCGCCGCAGGAACGATTACTCTCCACCACCCCCTGCCCGCCGTAATTACAACATCAAGAGTTATTCACCCACTCGTCGCGCTAGAGGGGTAAATGCAGCACCTCTTGGACAACGCGCGCCTCGTGGACATTCTCCTCTTCCACCTGTCCGTGGTCGCCGCAGATCTTACAGCCGATCGATATCGAGATCACCTGTGCGAGGCAGGAAGCGCTCACGCTCGTATAGCCCTTATGGATCTAGGAGCCCCAGCCGCAGCAGGCCCCAACGGGGAAGAGGTGGACGGGGAAGGAGCTATAGTGTCAGTAGAAGCCGGTCACCTGTGCGCAGGGATGCTAATAGGGGAGGTAGGAGCATAAGCAGGAACAGAAGCACGAGCCGTGGACGCGGACCTGCAGCAAAAGGAACTGGAGCAGGATCACGTCGATCGTGGTCGCGTAGTGTGAGTCGTTCGAGGTTAAGGTCGCCAAGATCAAGAAGCCCTGTCAGGAGTATGTCGAGAAGTAGAAGCAAGAGCCCATACTCGGATCGTGGTGGACGAGGAAGCGGCGGCGGCCGTGGTCGTGGTCGATCCATAAGTAGATCGGTCTCTCCTCCAAGACGTCGCAGATAAAGACGCAGCTCGGAGAAAGCTGTTCTTATTTTTGCACCGTAATCTCAATGCATGGGTGTGCCCATAGGAAAGTCATATAGGTTGATGGAATAATCAATCAACAATAATTCATACAACGACAAGATCAACCATCCACTGCCATGCTGTCATATGCATTTATTGTTTTTATCACCAGCAGCAGCAGCAGCAGTAGCATTTTTTTAAAATACCACAAACAACAGTGCCACAGAAAGTCCCCACCATTGTTTGATCCAAAGATAGGTGGGGGGTTCCTGAAAGCGTAATAACCATCTTGGCAAGCCAGCAATGTAAGCTCGTGCGCCGTGAGTAATCACGGTTTTTTCTAACGCCTTCCCCTCACTATTATTATGGACATTTGGATTTATTTACGTTTCGTTTTTCATCATTCCTTTTTTTTTTTTTTTTTTTTTTTT
>MU616751.1:0-45872 GCA_025201705.1 Dissophora ornata | reverse complement strand
AAAAAAAAAAACTTCCTCATAGATAATATCGAGGCGCGGAAAACGCATCAATGAAGCAGCTCCCAGGTAATCATATGAGAAAAGCCGTCGCCTCATTCACTTACGCAAGGTTTCAAAGCGCTCTGTTTCGACTGGATGTACATATCAATCAGACACCGTAGAAAGAGCTGAGAATACCGAAAAGCAGAGATGTTAAGAGGCGGATCTGCGGGGACTCGTTTTAGTATGGACAGCAAACAGCAGACGACCCGTAGGGTCGGAAACATTGAGAAAAGCCAGGCGACAAAAAGGAAATGACGCTGGGCAGAGACAATCCCACCGTCTATTGCCTTGTGTAATCGATGCAGGGGAGGTTTCTCTTGGCAGATGTGGACATACACACATGCCCACCACTCTTTTTTTGATTCATCGGTTAATGATACTCGTGCAACTCTTCAAACTTACCGAGCTGACGGCTGTGGCAAAGACGCGCTAGCTCGCTGTTGCTTTTGTAGATGGGCTTTTGTGCCAAGGAAAGCGAATTGATGGAAACAAGTGGTGACACAGCAAGGGATTAAATATAAATGTAGCCAAACTGGATAAAATGTATAAAAATACGTGCATTGGCTAGAGATGCGATGGGAAAGTAGGGAAGGCAGTACAGATGAAGAGGGGGATTAGACTTATTATATACTTTGCAAAGGCTTCCATCTCCCCCGCTTACTTATTACTTGGCATCATGAGCTGTTTGCTTTGTCACCAACTCAAGACACCAATTGAATGATCGTGCAATCCTCACAGCGACTTCGCATTTTCGTTTTTGAACACGCGTCCCTCCTTTATTTTTTCCTGCTCTGACAAAAAAATCTTTGCACAGGCGGGAAGATATCCATTCCTTTTGGAGATGACCTTCCTTCGTCGGGGTGGCGCCAGAGTGATGTGAGAACTGCGGATAAGGCGCATCGTCTGCGATCCCCCTCTGTGTGCCCTTCATATAAGGCGCTGCATTGGAAATACAACTCCTGTCAGTGCTCGTTGGTCATCGGTCACACTCATCACAAGTATCAGCATGCCTGTTCATCGGCAGCACTCTCTCTCTCTTTCCGGCGCTTCGCTTGGGCGAAATTTATTTGATTTGTCGCAGTGTTCACCGCACTCGCCACAGTGTTTCTCCGACCCAATGACATCCCAGATTCGAGTGACTTCCACTGACTTCCACTCAAGAACAAGAGCGGACACTAGGCAGCATGACATGGGTCATATGATATGTGCGTTAGATCACTGCCGTACCTGGCTCCAAGGAATACAAAAGCAGGAGGCAGGATTGTGGCTGGACTGAGGGCGTGGCGCAGCTCGGTCTATCCTACAAGTGTAGCTCATGTGTTAAGTCCGGTCTAGATCCTAATTTGGATCGACAAACAGCGAACAGCACGTACTTAGCAAGGAATTCCACGTTTTCTAATTGCTTCCTTTGTCCACGCGTCCGATGACTTAGCAATGCAGTAATAATAAATATTCCCTCGCAAACCCTCTTTATCTCAATGGAATTAAAGATCCCAAACTTGATCAAGGTTGCCGAGTCCCCAAAAAACCTGATTCAGTTCAATTATAGACGTAACACAATCGGGCTCTAGACGTGCGGAACAGGTTTGCTGTCATTGTTGTTGTTGTTGTTGTTGAGAAACAGGTATTGATTATTGAATACAAAATGAGCCAAAGCAGTTTAAACTAGACCACATTACTGCATTGTTTGCAAATGATTCGACGATGAATGCTTTTTGTTTGTGATGGTCTGCAAGCGGCGCGTGGGGCCAAATAAGGGATTATTACACATGGGAATGGCAAACAGCACCGAGTCCAATACGTGGCGCGAAAAGAAATGTATTTGAGGGGAATGGTGCGCGATATATCTTTTTTGCTTCCCAGTCGAAACGGAGATGACGATGAGCGTACGCACAGTAAACAAATAAACAATTACGCGTTCATTTTTTTTTTTGGCTGCGCGATGTTAAAAAGGGGGAGGGGGAAGGAAAGATGACACCGGAGAACGCGATAGTCTCGAAATGCATAATCTAAGCGCAAATTACTTCGAACATGGATTGAGTTTGTGCCAGCTATTGGATACTATTTATTGCGAACCCTCAGTCCGGTAGCCTTTGTAAAGCTAATAGTTCCTCTTGGACTGTCCAAGAATATCGAGACCTTTTTTAGTGTTTGTAGTGTGATTGGGGGCTGGATCGTGCTGTGGCGTTGATGGACTGTCAAACAAGTCATCCAGAAACCGCCTCTCGACAATGATGATAGCCTGCTTGGCAGTCTCGTCTGCCCTCTCAAGCCGTCGACAGAAAACCAGGATTTCTTTGATCAACAACATGAGCGACTTTGCATTAGGACGGACGAAGCTGGACGTGATGGAGCGTCTCATGCAGTACCAAAACACTCCTCATCTCGCTTGTCCTGACGCACATTCTGCCAATATGATCGGACATATCTTTGAAAAGCTTTGAAACTTTTCTTCCATCCTTCAACACCTTGGTTCCTGACGGGCCCTCGTCTTTCCTTCCTATTTTGATAGCACCGATTTCGAACATGGTCTTTTTACACTTAATAATCCCATCGATCTTCCATCCGCAAGCTTGCCGAGTACCAAGATCGCGGCCACCGTTTTTACGTAAAGACGAAGCTCCAGAATCCACTTCTCCTGTTTGAAAGCTCAAACACTCACTCCCTCCGTCAACCAGTTTAATTGAGATCTTCCATTCATTGTTGGCGTACCAAGCCTCAGGCTGATCCTCAGGGAGACTGTTGTCGTTGTCTTTGTAAAGTCTGCAAAGGTTGAGAATAGCTTGGTAAAGTCGAATAGCAAATGCTTTGTGGCTTTCATCGTGAGCATCTTGTAAATGACTCCACCCTCCTCGCAAGACAACTGAAATATGGTCGAAATCCACTGAGTAGCGGCGAATCTCGTCAAGTTCAAGTACTGGCGAATCCTGCGGGAAATCGGCCGCTTTGATCACCTGCAAACAGAGGGCCAGATGGCAGCGACACATGATTTACAAAGGATACTCACCCTCTGCACAAAGAACGCCACAAAAGCCTCATGCAACGAGGAAAGTCTTGAACTGCTTGAGAACTGACCAGGACCAACGGCCATAACCACCTTCTGCTCCTCCTTCCTACGACAGCCAACCGACCCTCTTACTAACTTCAGGATCCTATTCGTGATAGCAATGAACTCGCTGTTCTTGGCCCTTTGCGCGTCTCACTTGTGCTTCTTGAACCGGTTGTTGTTGCCGTTGTAGAATGTGATGAGCGGCTGTTGCGTTGTTTTTAGTTCCTAATAATAGCTGAACTAACTGGCGCCTTCGCCACGGAGCGGTGGCATACTGCTCTCAATGTCGGTTATCGGTCTTGCTGCATCCACGGGAACAAGTGCCTTTTGTTCCTCCATCCAGCGGCAATGCTTGAAGGTTGGTTGATATACAGCCTTTTGCTTGACAGCCAAATTGTAGAATTTGACAGGATTGGGACAGAGAGCGAACTGGACGAAAGAGACAGAGTGGTGAGAGTGGACTGATTCAATGCTTGGCACTTCCCTTCTGACGTTGGAATCAACAACAGAGACATCCTCCATCTCGACGTACAAAACCACTGTCCTCCGTCAAGACATCGATGTCCACTTACAACAGTCCTTCATATCAACGTCAACATCCTTGTTGGAAAGCTGGCGCTTTTTCTTAGCCTTGCAGCGACCTAGAGGGAGAGGAGACTCTGAAAACAGCGCGCTCACGCCAACAACGCAAACCTGGCCAAGGTCCAAGCCTATGATGTTGATCTTGTCCGACTAACAGCCCCAAAGGTCTGTGATATCCTGCTTGGTCTGCCAGTTTTATGAAACGTCGCTCTGAACTGGTAATTTAGCGAATATTCATGTTCATTAAAAGACTAGATTCATGTGTGTTACATCCTTGCTTGTAGGAATCGAATACAGCGTCTCGGAGGCCGAAGACAAGGCCTCGAATAGCTCAAGATGCGGTCCCAATTGTGGATAAAGGTAATGCCAGGTCCCCTTGCATTAAGGGATCTAGTACATTTCAACTCAACGATACATGTTATATAGTGCATCTTAGAGAAATTGTGGGCGAATAATACCACGATGACTACCGTTCAATGAGGTGAGGCACTTGGTTTTCATTTTCATTTACCTTTTTGCTTTTTCAACATCTAATCACCAGCATTTTTCATGAACAGGCTTTGAGCTCGACACATGGCCCTGAAAGCGATAACATTCTTGATCGAGACGAAACTGAGGAGTTGATAAGTATGTTGTCTGTGTTATTGCATGTTCAGGAATTACCTTGAAACAGAAATATGGATATTAACCTTACAGGAACGCCGCGCTGGCTCTCTTTTTATTACTTCGTATTCGATCTCCACAAGTACCAGCATGCCTGTTCATCGGCAGCACTCTTTCCCTCTTTCCGGCTTTTCGCTTGGGTGAAATTGATTTGATTTGTCGTGGTGTTCCGCGGCCCCGACACAGTGTTTCTTAGACCCAATGACATTCCAGAACGGACACCGGGCAGCAAGACATGGGTCATATGATATAAGAGATGATTCGATTAGATCACTGCCGTACCTGGCTCCAGGGAATCCAAAGGCCGGAGGCTGGATTGTGGCTGAACTAAGGGTGTGATGCAGATCGGTCTATCCCTACAAGTAGCTGGTGTAGCTCATGTGTTAAGTCCGGTCTAGACCCTAATTTGAACCGACGAACAGTGAACAACACGACATGGACTGAACTGCTTGGCAAGTAATTCCACGTTTTCCAATCGATTCCTTTGTCACGCGTCTGATGGCTCGATAAAAAAAAAGAGGTTATTATGCAACCTGCCCCCAACAGACTAGTGAATGCTCTGATAGTTGTGTATATGCCTAATGCCTCATGGGTGTTCTGCGTTTGTGGATTTGACTTTCCACTTGCAATGCGCTTGGTGATTAGCCACTGATTGTTGCCTGTCATTGATCTGTTGAAAATATCATGCACCCTGCCCCCAACCGACGAGTGAATGCTCTGATAGTTGATTGTTCTGCGCGAAGAACTACATCTTTGTTCTAACTCCATTCCACTCCGCTCAGATCTCAACTGCCCTCCAATTTCTACTGCCCTCCAATTACTACTGTACAATAGGTGTGAGGGGCTTACTGCCTGTGTTGAGGGCCTCAAACTGAAGTCCATGACCTCACTGCCCAGACAGTTCATGTTGACGTTATGGGGACGTACTTCACTTTCCTCCATGCTGGATACTTTTCAGCCCTTAGGGAGCAGGTAGCTAGTACGGCCAAGCACCAAAATGCTCAAGCGACATCGGCCCTATCTACAGCATCAACAGCCAATCAATCGTTCAACTTGGTGGTCATGGAAAACTGTGACTATGTCGATGCCACATTAACTCGGCCGTCTATAACCCCATAATCGTCCACCACTCCACCCACACCTCAACAATCATCGGCCGTTGTCACCCCACACCCTCAATTTACTCTAATATTGCTGAAACCCTCAACGGCAAATTAAGTCGACATGGCCTTTTTCCATCTAATGCGACACTACATTTTGACGGCATGTCTGCACGAGAGAAGCAAAAGGAACATAGCATTCGTAGTGCAAGGACGACCAATAATCTAGCCGCTCTGACTAAGGAAACTAGCAAATATTGCGCAGGTGGAAAGGGCAGCCCCACCTCCATCTACCGAAGGGCGAAAAACAACACAGTCATCCCTCCCCAGGCTGTACAAATGATAGTGAACCATCTGCAGAATCTTGGGTGGATTGGCAGTAGCCTCTGTAATTGCGCCTTCGAATCGGATGTCTGTATTGCCAGCAGATATCGCACGACTGACTATGTGATCAGTGGTGACTCGGATCTTCTCATCTACGATTCAGTTCACCAACTCGCGATGCCTATTTATGGGGCCTGGAAGGCATTTAATCTATTTCGGAAGGCCGACATCCTCCGCGTTCTCAATATCACTTGCTACCAATTTGTGCTTCTTGGCATAATCACCAACAATGATTACAAAACTCATGTCCATGGTATGGGGGTTAAGGGAAACTTTAATTTTGTTAAGAGCGCCCAGATTCAACCCTACAGGACATCAAATGCATCTGGCTCCGATCCTATGGCAGTAGCAGCTCGGCCTTGGGAGACTTCTAACTTGCCATAGATGTCTTTGTTGGCAAAGCCGAGACGGCTGCGATGCCAAGCTCAACATCACCACTCGCTTTACCAAACACAGAAATTTCCGGCATTCTGGTGCAACTTAAGACTAGGAAGCTTCGGCGGCACCGTGCACGGACAGCTGCATACCAGCTGGCCCAACAGTCCCCGCAAGTGCAACAGTCTCCGCAGGCGCAACAAGGATCGCCAAGGTTTGTGTCTTTGATCTAAGCTCATTTTATATTACAATTTATATCGAGGAAACTTCGGCGTTGCCTCTAACTGTTGAGTGTCTATATTTCCACTGTCTGGCAAAAACATAGATTATTCACCAAGTGCAAGTCTCCATATGACGAGGATTATACCGCACCCGCCTGTATTACATCCGCCGAATCATTGAAACTTGGCAAGAATCTCAAGCCTAAGAAACTGATCTATCCTCAGAAGAAAGATAAGCGGAAGGCCTCGACAAGGATAAGGACTAGTGGGTATGGTCATGTTAAAGAACCACCTACTAAAGGCGCCGCACAGACAGCAGGCAAAGGAAAAAAAAAACGATCAGACAATAGGAAGTACAAGGCTCTCCTCGATGACGTGTATGCCACATCCGCACTCTCGATTGGATCTATCAAGGGAAATCTTCGCTACACCCCACAGCTCAAGAATCACAGCCGTCAATATCAGAACCGCCAACATCAGAGGCACCATCACCAGCAATGGCAACACACGAATCCTCCAGCTCTGCGTCACTGCCGCCCGTCTACAGAGGCGAACAAAAGATGCTCCCAGACATGGCCGTTCCCGTTGGCGACTATTTCCAACAGACGGAGATTGGCAAGTGGAACTTGTGCCAGTATCTCGTCTCGACTGATCACTCTGCAGATGTGTTTTTAGGCGATCTTGGCAAAATCCATCGTGCGAAGCGACTGCCTGCATCGATCGTGTCGTTCGCGTACTCGACCATATTGTTCTACGATGGCACATTCGGCCAGGATAAGGTCGAACTCGCACACCTTGAAGCTCGGAAGCAACTTGGCAAGAAGAAGAACGGCACCATGAGCTATCTTCTATCTCAAAAGGATGCCGCGAGTGATCTGGACCAAGACCTCTCTGCTGGCACGGATGTCGACAATGAACTCGCGCGGACGCCCGCAGGTAAGAGCACTTGATTCCCGCTTTTCCAATAGGCGATGCAGACCATGCCATCTCTTCATAATCACATATAAATAATCATGCAACGTTGCTAATGGCTGTAACTCCCACGCACTTTGTCGCGCAGGAGCTGAGGTACTGGACCTATTCGAACTCGTGGCCGGCGAGGAGATTGAAGTTAATAAGAACCAGTTTGTACTGAGCGGATCATTGTCGGCGAAGGCGGCGAGCTCAAGCTGGATAACCACAACAAATGCAACAACAAAGACCGCAACAACAGCAGGAACATCAACAACGCCCAGTACCACCGCCAGGGCCGGTAAGAGGGTATCCACTTCTACGCCCAAGAAAAAGAAAGCCAAGCACTACACAGAGCAGCCATGGCACGACCTCATGATATGCCTTGTTCACTAAGTACTGGTGCGATGAAGTAGAGCGATATGACAGTCGACACATTTGCAGTGGATAGCAGCTCATCTTTCCACATCACCTTTTGTGCATTTAGGTGAACAACAAGACGCCCGATGAGTTTCCCGAGCCCGGCAACGATCTAGGGCACAGGCGCCGTCTTCTTTTTGACCACGCCGTCGACTCGCTGGAAGGATACTTAGCGCAGGGGGAGCACAAAAAGGACATTGTGCTCTTGAAGGACGCTTTGTAAGCTTCTTGCTCTACGCTCGTACGCTGCCGGCTTTGTGAGCGATCTATTTAACATTTCTCCTATTCTTGCAAACATCTATTAGAGTGGCCATGTCTTGTGTATTGAACACAATGTCCGAGCGTGTGTGCGAGTTTGTGGAAGAGCGAGGCAGAGCTTATCGCTGACGCGAAGGACCGGACACGGATCCAAGGCTTCGGAGCCCATGCGTGCACGCAGCATTTGAAAAAGTACCACAACCTGCTGCTCAAGCATGATATTAAGGAGCTCTACAAAAAGCTAATCATTGACCGCGCGACCTTAGTCCAGGCAAATATGAATGCCGACCAGCAGCAGATGTGGCGGACAAAACCATCCAAGTTCTCATGGTTCTGTAAGTGTTTGGCGGCCAAGAGATATTGGTATCGCCACATGTATCATGTCTCCCACGATCCTGATTCTCACCTATCCAACTGTTTACAAAATAGCGTGTAGTTTGTCATGGCGCCTCCGTACGGTACCGCCGACTCCAGTGAGAATGATTGTCTCCAGCTGTGGGTTCGCATCTTTGTCATCCTGGCAACCAAGATCACCATCCACACGTAAGTAACGAATGAGATCGAAAGGCGCCGCTTGCAGCGAAAGAAGCAACGAGAGATCAACTAGCTGTAATGGCTTCTTCTATAGTGGAGAGCAAGCGCTGAAGGCGTCAAGGATTGTGCGTTTCCACCAGCAAGCGGAATATGGCGATGTCTCAGATGCAGGCAGGAAGGTCGATTGCTTACTGGCATACAAAGGACTTGAACTCTCGAACGCCGAATTCAAGCACCCTGCGGTTACGGAGGAGGTCGGCTTGCAGACACGCAAGAGTATACAGCTTGCGAGGGCTTTCCAGGAGGCCCACCATCGACGCGGTGCTGCTGACGAGTTCATCCTCATGATGGACATCTCCCTGGCCCAAAAAAAGAATAAAAATCTTTACGAACAAATCTATATAACAGTGGGCTTGATCTCAGCAGATCGTAGCAATAAGGCTACTCTACTGCTTGCAGAGAGAGTGCATACTTTCACATGCAATTTTAGGGCCTTGTTCGGGGTACTGGTCTTGGGAAAAGAGCCTACATTCCAACAGCAACAATTTTTTTTGGCGAGAAATACAAGGAAGTCCTAACGGCAATGAAGCGGCATGTGTTGGTGCCTGATGACGAGTTGATCGGTGAGGGATTGGCGGCTGTCAGGAAGTGGAAGGACATAAGTGTTTGCACAATCTTTTCATTTTTCAATTTTTATTTTCTCCAGGATGAATTGACTCATCTGTACATGTTTACGGTCCGGGATAGGCGTACAATAAGGCGCTTAGGAGAATGGATGGCACTGGCCAGGCGTGAGGTGCGTTGGAGGAGGTTGTGGACGGATCCAAGAAGTCCTCGTTAAAGAAGCCGTTCTTTCATGGATGCTCGAACTACAACAGTTGGGGTCAGCAACAGCCCAGTGACAGAGGCGGACCAAACGTCCTGCTTCATTCCACCCATGCTGTCGTGTATCATGAACAAGCCGGATCAGTCAAGACTTTCACAGTAGTTTGACGCCGAGATATCGCGGTCGTTGATGCAAATTTGGGCTCTGTATTTGGGTCCAACCATTCTATCATTGTGTTTCTTTAAAACTATGATCTATGAAGTACCGCCACGACACCGACGACCGAATCTATATTTGTGCGACTCTGCAAGAACCTCGACGCCCCTCTCAAGCATCCGGACCTTATTGTGAAACACAAAGAGACTGTCGACATCAGCTCTGGTGAGGTTTCGTGCGCGAAGGATTTCAATAAGGACCAAGGAGATCTCTGCCGTCTGGCTATTTGGTCCAAGCGCGCGCTCGATCATCTGCAAGCAGAATACCAAGGACAAGAGGATCTCCATCTTGTTTTTTTTTTTTTTTCAGATTGTGTCGACAACGTGCACCATCTACCAAATGCGGCAGCTCGGGACGATCTGCGTGGGTATTGAGGCTGGAAAATTGGAGATCGTTTAGAACCTGGTCGGACTGATTTCCTTCGACGATCAAGTGTTTGCGTGGTTGAGCCTCGAAAAGAACTTTACACGGCTGCTTGAGCTCATGAAAGCTGCTGAGAAGAGGGTGGACATGTCGACATTGCCGCCATGCTATCATAGTTTGTTGACACCTTCTGCCAGGAAAATGCCATAGCAATAAGGCAAGTTGGACGCAAAAAAAAAAAAATCAATGTGCGGTATTCTTGCATTCAGTGCCTGCCATGACTCCGAACCTTTTATCAAGATGTGTGATAAGATGGCCGAAAGTCTTTCCGAATTGAATACAAAACAATGTTCAACCCAATCCGGAGAAATCCGACCGATCTCAAAATCTTGACAACGTCGTTTTAGAAAGAAACAACTTGGGGTCTTGTGCCGAGGGCGGCGAAGAACTTATGAAATGGTGTGGTAAGGATTACGCGCGGGTCCTGTTTCTACTCTTGCTCGTGTCGCTAGTGTGTTTTCAGCAGCGATGAACTTTGGCAGAGCAATACAGTCCAACAGTGTATCAGTCTCGGTACGAGAATGTATGAGGGACAAGAAAACTGATTATCATCAGAGGGCACAAGTCCAAATGAAACTGCAAGAGGCGCTCGATCTATTTGAAACGACGTTTCCTCGTCTACAAAGTCAAGGTCTCGACAACACTATTAAAAGATGTACATCTCAACCATTTCATTTACTACATGTACAGATGTGCGGGCTGGCAGAATGCGGGAAGTTTACGCTGCATTCCTCGATATGAGCTGACGTTTATTAGAAGAGATATCCTTGGCAGCCATGGCCTTTGGCCCCGTTCAGACATCCTCTCGAGTCAGGACAAACACCTGATCCGTATCCAGGACCACCGTGTCTAGCAACGGGTTCGTGATCGCATAGCACCTCGAGCTGCCTCCAATCCCCAGATGCACAGTCTTGGGGTCATCTCCCTGAAGTCTCAGCAATCCAATCGGGATAACACCCCGGTCCAATGCCAGATGCTCGTACAGGTGCAAAAAGTTCTTGTGCCGATTATCGTACATGTAGTCGGAATCGATGCTACGGCTACTGCCGCTGCTGTGTGGGTGGTGATTATTAAACAGCTCTGAAATCTTTTGTTTGCCCATCGACGCCGCTCTAGAGAAGGGAGAGTCCACATAATTCTTCTTGCTCCGCTTCTTCTTCTTTGACGACCTTCCGTCATTGTCCTCGCCACTGCTACTGTCGGTATCGCTAGTGTTTGAATCACTCGAGGACTGGTCGTTTTGCTGCTGCTGCTGTTCGCCATTGTTCTCGCGATATCGGATGGTTTCAACACCAAAGCCTTCCGGCACAGGGATGCATTCGAGATAGCATCCACCACCATACTTCTTAAACAGGTGAAAGTCTCGCTTCACATCTGCTCTAGTTCGGATGCCGCACAATAGCTTGATTAGCTGTAGAATACTGGGGTTCGAGTAGAGCTGATACAAAACGTGGTCCAAAAGACCCCCAACCAGCACGCCTCCTGAAGCATAGATCGGGTTATGGAAGAAATCAGCTGCCGCGGAATCCATCCCAATCTTTCTTCGGGCAGGCTGCGTTGGGAACCCGTAGTAGCCAGAGTCGGACTCGGGCCCGAATGAAGGTTCCAGTGGCCCGCCGGCACCCTCCATAACGGTCTCGTTCGCTCCCGTGTTGGCTTGACCGTCCCGCCTGGCACTGGCGTCTGTCTTGCGGATCTGCAAAAACTCGACAGAGCGCTCTTCTACTAGCTCATACACACATTGCGGGCCTTCATTCAGCGACTGTAGCGTTACGATCTTTGTGGTCGGCTGCTCCAGAGTGGGTTCCTTAGTAGAATCGTAAATGGAATTACTATTGAACGACGAAGATGGTGGCACTGCTGAACTCTTGCCCCGAACGCTCCCAAGCCGACTCACTCTGGAAATTTGAGCATCAGAAAAAATTTGTTGGACAAGAATTCTGTTGATGACGGCAGCGCTATCGAAGAAGGAACCATCCACGCCAGCGTTCTCGGGGTGCCTCATGAATAGATATTTGCTCGAGTTTGTAATTGCGCCCCGTTCGAGGTCATCCCGCGAAAGACAATCACCCTGTAGAAAGGCGGGAATAAGTAAATGCTTTAGCCAAAAAAAAAAAAAAAACGGGGCGTTGATACATAAACATGGCCAAGTTACTTACAATCAGGAAATAAAGCTGGGGGAAGCACTTCAGCACTTTGAATTCCTGAGCATTGGGCTGTCTGGAGCACATGATAACGATATCGTGCAATTGCTTCAGATGGGCTGATCGCAGAGTGCAAACCAAGCGGAAAATGTCATAGTTGGGCGAACAGACCAGAATATGACCAAGTTCCGAGGTAGAAATGGACGCGGCTGCGCCAGTTGAACTCAATCCACTTTCAGGAGGTTGAGAGATCGATGTCTGCACTGTAGGTGTTGTAGGTGTAGCCGCAGGTGTGGCGTTGTCTCCTGTGCTGGACTCTGGACTTGGGTTCAGCCTCTCAAACTCGGCCTGAGCAATCATCTCCTTCCTCCGATTTGGGACGTCGGACCAGCTGCTGATGATCATATCGGATAGTTTGCGCTCGCCTCCATTTCGCGGATCAACCAATATGCAGAGCGGTACTTTGGCACCAGCGAAAGGGGCCGTTGGGTATCCAGTGCGCAAGCTTTGTGTCCCCTCACCTTGAAGCATCAGCCCCATTTTGGGCTTGGCTTTCGTCCCCGAGCGCTTTACAGGCTGCGGAATATCTTGCGATACCACTAGTGGGAGCTGGGCTGTGGTGGTCAAGGGCGACAGAGGTCCTTGTTCGGCACCGCTGCCGTCCGTTTCCGACATCAGGTTAACTTCCGGCTCCACGTCAATATCGTCGTCCTCGTTAGCGATCGCCGACATGGCAGAGTGGAGTTGGTACCGTCCCGCTCTGCGACCGTAGGAGCTGCCCACAGTTTCGCCGTGCACAGAGCGTAGGGGCGCTGGTCTTGTCTTCCTTTGCTTGCCATTGTTCCGGTTCTTGGGATCCAGTGTTAGCATCGCCTTTGGGAAGTTCTTGGCGTGGTAGTCGAAACCCAGGCCTTCACAGTCTTCTTGATACGTGTCATGCAGATGCTGGAGGAAGTTCTCTAGATATTTTTCTGAGAGTTCGTTGATGTCATCTAGGTCGGTTGGGTTCTGAGCAATGAAGATGCACTGTTCATTGTGTTGGAAGCGATAATCCTTTCCAGGGTTCAGAGCCGTGTGGTATTCGCCAGATTGCAATCGGATGCGTACTCCAAACAAAATCACCTGGAATCGTCGGTACAGGAACTATGATTGTGAAATGATAGACTCTTAGGAAATATCGCTCGGTGAAAAAAAAAGGGTCTAGCTATCGCTCGACGCATGTTGACTTACCCAAGACACGAAACCAAAGGGTTTGCCATCGAAAATAGGGTTCAGGTACGAAATGTAAAATTCGTTTCCAAGACTGTCGTCGTACTCTGCTTCCCACACCTCACTGAATTTTTCCGATGGTCGATGCTGGTGGAGTAGATTCAAAATCAACGTGGCAGTCGCCTGTTGCAAACAGTTGAAGGCCAAAAGCACTTGCCGCAGCTCATCCGCACATACAACCTGCGTGGCTGCCATATTTTGGCATATCTCAGTCTCAGGGAGTAAGTTATATGTATAAATGCCAGCATCACTCGCGTTTCGGAAAGCCAATGTAGATAGGGTATTGTGGCGATCTTCTTCCTGAGGCGGGAATGGGGAGTTTCTGTCGGCAATGATAAAAATTCCCTCGGCATGCCTGGCCTGAATTCTCTCCAGATCTTTGCTTTCCTATTATGTGACGACAGCCAACTTCAGCTTTTAGAATCATAACGCGGTGTCAGTTAAAAGTAATATCGGCTTGCAGCTCTGCGGTTCTTACCAGCGGGGTTCCTTTCAAGTAAACAACCCTGTTCTTGTAACGAGCAGATTGCAGGAGCGCCTGGATGTCTTTGGAGGGTTCGCTCAAGCCGAGGATAACAATTTTGAAGGCGGCGTTCGAGTATTCCTATCGGACCAAATTACATTCGAGATGCGGGTTAAAACCACAGGACACAGACCATGTTCTGCTTGGCTGATGCAGGTTGAGTCGTACCTTGTTCGTGAACCAGAAGCCGTTCAGGACGTTGGCAAGCTTTTGCGCAGAGTGTAGGGAACCAGAAATGATCATGAACTTGTGGCCCCCAGACTTGAAAATGCCCTCTCCAGCTATTTTTCGTTCGCGAGAAGCACATTAATATCTGATCATTTTCCCCAATATGGTTCCATCAAACCGATATAGATGTAGTCATACCTTTGGCCTGCGCGAGTGCATCCATTATCCCAGAAATCATAAAAGGGAACACAGAAACGACTGCAATAATGATCAATACAACAATGGCGTAGCCGAGCTGGTTTTTAGGTGTCACATCACCGTATCCAATGGTACTCATTGTGATCAACACAAAGTATCTAAATATGAGAGGGAGCGAACGTCAGCACAAATACACATCTATATCATTTTCGTTCGTCCTTATTCATTCACTCACAAGAGCTTCAAGAGATCATTATGGTCATCAGTGCCGAGAAGCTGGTCATATTCAGCAATCTGGAAGGCCGAAATAGCGCAGTAGATCAGTGTAACGATATATAATCCGAAGATGATTGTTTTGGACTTCAGTGGGTCCATGGGCAAATCTGGAAGGATAAGAGCAAGGTAGCAAGGTTAACAGACTGGACATGAGTACAGTTTTAAAGCAATGAAGGTTGATAAGACAAGTGTTCATACCTGAGACACCGATGTCAATATAAAAGTTAAGTGCCTGCTGGACTCTGGAAATGAGAGCAAAGCTCTGTAGAAAGTAAGGAACATATAGTTCATGACCGTCCTTCATGAAGATGGAGAAGATAAACGGCAGTGCCACAAATGTTGTGACAATATGCCTTGGGCTCCGGAGCGACTGTGATTTTGATTCTGAAAAGATAACACTGCAGCAGACGGCGACAAAGTTGTAGGTGGCGATGACAACGAGTAGATGCCAAAACGATAGGCTTCTCTGGATATAGAGCCAATGCGACTCATACCCGGGAGGACGCGTCAGTGTGCTGGCTTCTATCAGATAGAGGAAGCAAAACAAGAAGTCGACACACACATTGACGACATTCTGCAGACGAAGCAATTTAATCGGATGGTTAGAACGCGCGTCAAGTGATAACGTCCACTGTGATCACTCTACTCTGTATTCGCCACAAAGCTGCACATACCAACACGGTGGAAGTGATCTTCTCGTCTGTGGTATCTGTGGATGTGGTCAACTCTTTCAGCTTGTAGAAAAAT
Source organism: Dissophora ornata (assembly GCA_025201705.1). NCBI lineage: Eukaryota > Fungi > Mortierellomycota > Mortierellomycetes > Mortierellales > Mortierellaceae > Dissophora > Dissophora ornata. The sequence goes on along the minus strand of MU616751.1, from coordinate 30,503 downwards.
GCTAGGAATCGGTTGGGAGGTACACCGAACGAGTTCTGAAGATGTAGCTGATTGCGGCGCGCGCTGATTGACGCTGCGTAATTGTTGGAGATCGAAGTCGTCGACATGACGCTTCTGTGGGACTGCTGCCTTGCCAACCTGCACGCAAAGAGGAACGGGTGTGTTGCGTTATTTTTACGATCAACGATTGGGTTGACAACGCAACTGCTTAGTTGTATCGGGATACTTCGACGTCAATGCAGCACGAAGACTTACTTCCCCCCGGCAGTCCGCACAATCGAGGTAGTTCTGTTCAGAGGATCTTTTGGATCGCTAGAAGGTACCATCGCCACATGTGACAGTGTGTTGAAACGCGTCAATGTCGCTGCAATTCTGGAGCACAAATTATATGCGTGAGAGGAGAATGGTCTCTTACTAAGTTTGGCCCGGAAGCTCCTTGGACCTTCGCATCAGATCAGACGCGGACGCTGTTCTGCGAACAGAGGTAGTGGGGAGAAGGCTTTCTCCATGCTGCTGCTGGCCTGGGTTGAACAGCCATGTGCTTCGACGTCTGTTGGGCATAGCCGCTCCAGCCGCTGATCCGGATCCAGGTCCAGCGCCTAAACTTGTACCTGGATCGTTGGTGGCCCGTGAGGCGAGCAGCCAAGACCGCTCGTTATCCCTTGGCGGCCGGTACGATCGGTTGAGGCCATTGTAGGTCTGAGTAGAGTCGGTGCTGGTATCAGCAGCCAGGGTCGTGGCTCTGCTGTGGGACGACGTGGAACCGTATCCCTTCGAGTCGTCAGTCTGCATGTGTCACTGCTTTTTCGTGTCTGATCTTATTTCACAAAAGCAGAATGAGATTCGCGGAGGAGAGGAAAGGGGCAGGATGAAGAGAGAGGGGGAAGGTTTCTTGGAAAAGTAATTGAAAGGAATGGAGAGAAGAAGAAAAAAGGAAGGAGGGAGGCAGAAATAGATCAGGAAAGGTCCAAGGCAATGGGGGAATGAGGAGCCTTCATTAGGAAAGACGTTGTCCAGCGGTGCAACGGGTTGCAGGCGGTGCTGCTCTCTATGCAATTGCTCTTGTTCATCGCATTGGATTGTATCTCCCTTGACGTTGTTGTCAACAGCAGTGGGCGGCTGTACATTCTGTGCTCCATTCGTTTTTTCTCTTTGATAAAAAATCGCTCATTCCACCTGGCCTGGCACATCCGTCGCATCTCGTGTTTCCCATTGCAGATGGTTGACAACGATGGACACAAGAATATCAAGAAGAGTTCTCTGCACTCTTGGTCAGTACGACTCGTTGGCCAAGAATATTTGCGCCTCCTTGCAAAATAAAAGCTCGACCAAAAAATTCAGCCCAATCAATGTCCGAGGACTGAACATCGCTCACTTTTTCCTCAGCGACGACGTGCTCAGAGAGAGTGAGGTCCATGCTTCAGAAATATATGCAGGGCTCATCTCAACAGGGAATTGCTCTTTGCCAACATCTTCCCCCGCGGGAATGACTGAGTGTGATCGAGTTATTGTCACAAGCAAGGCTGAGGGCATCTCCTTTTTTTTTTCTCCCGTGCAACCACGGCAATGCAGCGTAGCCCATTCCATCTGCACTGAGCAGGACACGTTCGTTGTACCTCAAAACATAGTTTATGTAAATCTTAAATCAACGCGCGGTCTATCAAGTTCCTGGGCATTTTGCGTTCAGTTGTAAAGACAACTACCCCATTGTCTAGCTCCATCTCCGGCCAGCGCAAGCCCTTCTTCTCCTGCAATCGCTGCCGAATAACAAGTCCATCTCGACCAAGGAGCTTTTCGGGGGAATTGAACGGGCGTGCCTGAATTTATTTGTCAGCTGTAACGACCTAGTTTCGAGGCTGCAGTCGTTCCATACCCCCGAAAGCCCATTGTAATTGTACTTGTTGTCCAGCGGTGGCCGTGGGAGAAGAGATGTGACATACAGAGGTAGGCAGTGGGGTAAGATTGCATTGAGCAGACGAAAATCTGTTTCCTGAGACTGATAGACTGAAATGTCCTTGAAGCATCACATGACGAGCATGTTTGTTCAAAGCCACTCAGCTATTGGATTCACGACCCTGAGGTCGGTGGCGAAACTTGCTGCCACACCTTTGCTTTGTGGATCCCACTGCCATTGCCTCATTTTTAATTCTCTCGCGTCTACCTCTACGCCTTCCTCATTACGTCTGTTCGACCCACCTACGCTTGTGGCAGTTAACTTGGAACACGCGTGATCCCCCCACAAGGAATAAACATGGCCGAGCAGGCACCATCGCGACTTTCGAAATCTAGACCCCGCGACGAAGCGGAAGGGGTAACTCGACAGCAGGACGCAGCTCCAGTCCCACGCGCTAAGGACCTTTTTGACACTCCATCAAAAAGCGACATCAAGCCTGTCGATACAAGCGAGGCTGCGGAGCGCGATAAAGATACGCGATCAACTGTTCAAGTGGAAGTGGAGGAAGTACAGGAGCTAGAGGAGATCCAGGAAACAGGTCACTCAGCGAGAGTTGTGGAAGTGGAGGGTGTGGAGGTGTCGGACGAAGCACAGGAAGACCCTAATACCGCAGAAAAGCCAGACGTTACACCAATCTCTGGCAAAGTCAACTTTTTGGAAGCTGCCGAGCCAGCTCACGCAAAAGAGATTTCCAGCGCTCCCACGGAATCACTCTCTCCAGACTTGCGTGACTATTTGAGCAAGCCTAGAGAAGAGTCTGCGAACATTGTATCCAAGTCACTCGCGGGTTCCACTTTGCACAGCGAATTTGACGAAGATCCATTACCCCTTGAAATCTCTGCACACAGCGAGTTCACTCTCCCAGAAAACGTCAACGCCGAACGGTGGGATCTGTTGGATGACCAGCAGTCAGATGTAGAGCTGGATAATGCCTTTAGTGCGCCTCGGTCAAGAGACTTGAGGTCATCTGAGTTATCCAGAGGCGATCTTAGCTTGCGTGTTTCACCATTCGCACCTTTCTTGCAGGCCGACTCTGACCAACGATCCCTGCCTTCGACGCAAGCAGATACAACGAAGAGATCAGGTGTCGAGCCTGAGGCTGAGGTCCATCAGGAGACAGAGCAACGTAGCGATAAACCAGTATTGCAGGATTCGCCATTTGCTTCTTTCCTTTCCAGCAGCGTAGCTCAACAATCAGCATCTTCAAAGGAGGTAGAGGCATCGAGAATATCCGGCAGCGGATCAGATGCAGCAAATAATAAGGAGGGCGAACAGCGCGAGGTTCAGGTAGCCCCCGAATCGGAAGTCGCTAATGTCACGAAAAAGACAGTTGCGGCTGGGGCTTTATTCACAAAGGCACTCCTCGATAATAAGGATTCGGACGATGAAGATGGATTTACAAGCGCATCCCGCCAAATGTCGGGACTCTCTAATGGTGTTTTGAAGGAGGTGCAAGCGAGCGCGGGTGAAGGTCAAGCGTTCGATAATGGGGCCGGTGTTGGAGCTGGCTATATACCCCACACACAGACAAGGCGTAGAGGTGAATGGTCGGTTTTGGATGATACAAGCTCTGAGCATTCAACACCCGAACCTACCACTGAACATGGAGGAAGACAAGTGAACAGAGACACCCGGCCAGCGCTTCGCCTTTCGGATGAATTTAGCTCCGAGCCTTCAACGCCGAGATTCACTGCCGAACAAAAAGGAAAGCAGGTGCATAGAGACTCGCGGCTAGGGCTTCACCATGAGGACAGTGAAACGGATGACCTACCTCCGATTAATGGTCTGAGCGACACACAGTACAGTTCATTCCGACAATCTTCTCTAAGATCGACTCATAACCAAACGCCACCTCTTCAGCAGGACGAAACGCGAGCTCAGATTTATCCTCCTGCACCCCCAGAGCCATGGAAAACGGAACCGACTGTCAATAGGTTATCTCAGCGTCGACCTCCAACCGATACCGCTCGCTCAGAGAATATAAGCGCTCTTAATGAGGATGAGCAAAACTTTGCATTCATGAGCTCTCCACGTAAGCGAGCTCCAGCGCCAGTGGCTCCACCCGCACCAGTGACAGGAATAAAGTCGCTTCTTACCGATTACCCTGACGTACCGCCCAGGCCAGCGAGCATTGCTACTCAGCCGACGGTCACGCTTCCTGCGGATCCTTCCAAGGCACCAGTTCTGCAGGGTCGTTACGAGCTTCCCTCGATCGAGAAAATTGATCAATGGAAGAGCAAAAACAGCCTTGCTCCGAACGCATTCCGCCGACTGCTTTTCAATTTCGGCGCGTTAGTTCTGTCCAATATTGTGATGAAGGGGCGTTTCTATAGGTAATAGTAACGGACAGTACTGACCTGCAAGGGCTATTTACACGGAGAGGGATGGTTGCTGACCGCATATTCTACCATTCTTTAGATCCATCGTGAGGTTTCTGTCGTCGTTTTTGAGTCCTTCGATTTTCTTCTGGGCAGGTAAGACTCTGCTACCTTGTCAGTCTTAAATATACAACCTCGGTGAGTTCGCGGGGATTGATTAGAGCTCTATTCTCTAACACTCATGCACCTATTAGAGTGGGGAATTGTTCTTCTGTTTTTGTTCAACATTTCGGAGGTACTCTACAGTTACACCAAGAGCTCCAATAATTTCGAGTATCTTCCCTTGACTCCGTCGCAGCGGACGCTCCTTGGTTTGGACCCTATCGTGACAAAAGTGCCAGGTGCTGTTCCAGTGTTCAAGAAGTCTGTCAACATGGTAAGTAGGGAAGTAGGGAAAACGAAAGATGATAGAGCTTCCAAATGCGCTACATGAGTACGGGCGATTGACCATAATTTTGCTTAAAGAAGTCTCGTAGTTTGACAGAGAAACCGATCATGAGCACATATGTCAGTCCTTCGCAGGGATCCTTTACTTCATCTCGCGCTCCGTTTCAAAAACCTGTGGCTAGTTTGGCTGCGTCGGAATACAGAGACGCTGCTACAATTCTGAACATGTCCATGTCACGGAGCTTCAACCAAGCGTTGGTTCAGGACAAGGCTGATCTGGACAGATTGATGAGGAATGTGGAAGCCAGAGACGAGCTTCATGCCGAGTGGAAGGGCATGGATGTGGATGCAACGAAGAGGCCGTTTGGTTTCGGCGCACCGCAAGGCGGACTTGCAACAGGTGTGGATATGGCAGTGGATAACGCGGTGCGTCCTGATCTCTTTGCCAGTCTCAGCTCTCGTGGTGTCATCAATCGGTATCAGCCAGCGTTGCGCACCACCCTTTCCAAGGATCACACCTCAAAGGCAGATTTGCAGAAGGATGGACTTTATGTTGTTGGACACAGCAAAGTTCTCAAGAACCTCAAGATTTCTGAGCAGCAGCTCGACCGATGGGTGTTTAATATGCGGAAGGTGCGTCTCGCATGCTAGGGGTTAAATTTGCGGCAGAAAGAAATGACATCAAAAGGGCTTTTTATGACTAACATTTGCGCGTCTTTATGATCCACTCAATTATTAGTGGATGTGGAATAGTATTCTTCGGCATGTGTGCACAGAGATGGAGGTTGTAGATGCAGAGTTGGCCAAGCAAGGATTATCGTATCTGGACTGCAAGTCCGCCACCATGTTTTATGCCTCAGTTCCTGTGCCTCGAGGCAGCGCTAACGGAGCTGCTACCGCAGCCGCGAGCGCAACCGCGGCTCCTGCAGCTGCAGCACCGTTGACGAATTCCCTGGGCTGGGGTGCGGCAAGTATCGCCAATACGAGACTGGGAAATGCGTTCGCCCAGACTCAACCTCAGGAACCACAACTGCCAACATCTCTGCAGGATCTGGGTGCGCGCTATGGACATTCTCCAATTGTAAAGCAAAGGCTAGTTCTCGAGACCTACCTTGCTATCCCGGGCTATGCGAATCGCAAATATGTTATTGAGCGACTAAAGGGTACGTTGTCTCGTGCGGATTGATGAACGACAAAAAATAACTATCACCGATGTTTCTACCTAAATATTAAACCCGCTGATGTTTGTTCTTGTTTGATAGCTATCGGACCCCTCCTGACTCACTTTATTTGGGACTCAAACGGAGTAACTTGGGAGGGAGGCAAGAAAACATGGACCCCGGACCTGCCAACGGACGCTCAGATCATCATGCACATGTTTACAGTCTACATGGACTTGGCTATGCCTGCGCAGGATCCCCAGATTCACAGCCGGTTCCCATTCTCGTACAAGTACTATGTTCCTATGGAGTCCAAGCCAGATGCAACAACCGCATTGCAGATCAAACAGTCGTCCAAAGTCCCTCCAAATTATTCCCTGGTAGTGGAGGGATCAATGTGGGAAGTCGTGCCTGTAAGTGATAATTGCTCTTCTATTCTCGTGCGTGCATCGACATCCAATTGAAGATATAATTTGAGTTTTGTACTAAAACATGCCGCATTTGCATGTTATGTATTTATTAGAAACGACTCAATGTGTGGTACTCATTAGTGCTGTTCATTTACATGGTGATGAGGGAGAATGGCGGATACATTGGCCAGCTCAACATTGGAACGCAGGCGATTGGGCTAGGCGATGTTGTTGAAGGATACGACCTGTAACAAGAAAGAATGACAAAGAGGATGGAGGCACCTTCGGCGTGTTTGTGCGTGTTGCTTGCTCTGCGCGGAGATATCTTACACCGGGTGGTGCGGCTAGAAATTGGTGCGCATGTTGGTGCGACCATGGCTGTTTCAAAAGTCCAAAAGACGTGAAAATAATAAAAAAAAAACAATTAATTGCCCGAGGAGACGAGTAGGCGAGAATTTGGCATGACAGAGAAGTGCGATGGTCACGCTGCTACACGATGCCGTACGAAGATCCTATTTTTGTGAGCAGGTGTGCCGCAGTCAGACAATTCGTGGCGGGGCATGCCGTAGTTGATCCTCAATTTTTGGGGTATTGGGCGTTACTGTTGCAGGCTGCTCGTGTTGTTTCTCTGTTCTCTGTGTATATATCCCTTCGCTCCCCATAACTTATTCACTCCACTTTACTGATCACTCATCCCTCCCTTCCATTCTTACAAAGCGACAAACCTGCCTGCGATCCATCACTTCCTACAATCGCTTTTTTCGACATCATCATGGATCAATTGACCAGCAAACTTGAGCAAACCCGAATCCAGGAGGGCAACACACAACCTACTGGCAACGACCGTGTCCTGGACGAAGCTACTCGCGCCAACAGCCTTATCCGCGACTTGTATGTGTATGCTGAGAACAAGACACAGGGCACAACGTCAAAGCGTCGAAGAAATCTCGTCCACGCCAACGAATTCGAACTGGATTTGCAAAAGGAGAGAGGCGCACTCCCGTCGACCACGACTAGCTCTACAGGCGGTCCACATGGGACCAAGATGCTCACGGTCACCTCCTGGAAGATGAATGAATTTGAATATGTCAAGGGAACTTTGCCAACGCTAGCTCGTGGACTGTTCACATGTCAAGATCTCGGAAAGGGACGGATGGTATCACAGGCACATCACAGTTCGGAAACCCACATCAATGGAATTTATCGGATCCTAATCCGAGGATACGACAAGTTTTTTAATGTCGGTGAAGTGACAAAGACACAGCCGGAGTGGATTGCCGAGAACACCGAAGGGCCATACGAGGTGACCCTCAAGGAGAACGGATGTATCATTTTCATGGCTGGATTGCCTCCCCATCTCGTTGGACCTCAAGGAGGATGTGTTGTCAGCAGCAAGCACGTCCTGGCGCTCTCAGATAGCAAGGGCGGAAGCGCGCAGGATAATGCCCAGCACGCATCTAAGGGCCATGAGTGGCTTGAAAAGACCTTGGCCACCAAAGGCAAGACTCTACAAGAGTTTGGGCTCTGGCTCTGGAATCAGAATTTGACTGCCGTTGCGGAGGTAACATTTTCAACGACTTTGATAGTATCATTGGAGAGTATTCTGATCCATATCTGATTTTGATGCTTCTATTTCTCGTTTCTTAGTTGTGCGATGACAGTTTTGAGGAGCATGTTTTGCAGTACCCGGCCGAAAAGTCAGGATTGTACCTTCATGGACTGAATAGAAACACGGCCAGCTTCCAAACCTTGCCTAGCGAAAAGGTCCAGGAGGCTGCTAAGCAGTGGGGATTCTGGCCAACGGATTATGTGACTTTCAACTCCAACCGGGAGGTCATGGACTTTGCAGAAAAGGTTCGAAATGCTGGAGAGTACGATAACAGAGCCGTTGAAGGATTTGTGGTCCGCTGCAGGACCAAGCAGGAGGGAAACATTCACTTTTTCAAGATCAAGTATGATGAGCCTTACTTGATGTACCGCGAGTGGAGAGAGATCACGAAACATCTCTGGAGCCTCCAGGTCAAACGCTTAGCAGCGGAGACAAAGAAAGTGCGTATGAAGTATCCATTGACTAAGGCGTACGTTGAGTTTGTCAAGGACCTGATGCATAAGCAGCCGGCGCTCTTTGCTGATTACAATAAGAACCTGGGAATCATCGCCATCCGAGACATGTTCCTGAAAGAGTGGGAGTCCAAGTCAACGCAGGACCAGGAATCATCAATCGCACTTTCATTAGAGTCAAATGCCAATGCCGCCGCAGAGGAGGACTTTCAGAGGACGGTATTGATTCCTATCGCGACCATCGGATGCGGCAAAACTACTGTCAGCGTTGCGCTTGCGAAGCTCTTCGGATGGGCCCATGTCAGCAGCGACGACTTCAATCACATGCGGAAGAATCCCGGACAAAAGTTCATTAAGGAGATCGTGGACCGTCTCAAGAAAAACATGGTAGTGATTGCGGATCGAAATAACTTTGAATATCTCCATCGAGAGAGGATCATGGCTGCTGTGCACAAGGAGTACCCGAAGACACGATTTGTAGCCCTATATTGGTCTCATGACGACCTGCCCATCTCACGGATCAGGGAGATGGAAATCGAGCGAGTGAAAAGCCGAGGTTCGAACCACCAGACTCTGACCCCAGAGTACTGCCCAGAATTCGAGACTGTCATCCACAAGTTCCTGGTCTCCTTCCAACCTCTTCACCCCATGGTTGAACCTGACTCGAATTTCAGCTATGTGGTCGAGTCCAAGGTCGGAGAGGATTCGTTGACGTTTGTGGAACGGATTGTGAAGGAGTTTGCGATCCCGACGCTCGGTGCGGGAGGTATTGGAAACCACTCTATCCCAAAGCCGGAGGAAATCAAAGAGGCTGTTCGATATGCGCTAGAGGACTGGAAGCCGGAGCGAGTTGCTTCGGGTGAAGCAGCCAAGCACTTCAAAGGCAAGCAAGCTGATCAGACATCTTTGGTGCAGTCAGATCAGGCTGCATCAGGTTCGACGGATGCTGTTGTCACGACCGCGAAATCCAGGAGAGTAAAAGAGCCAAAGTATTACGCTATCTCTTTGGAGGTCAATGCAGTGTTGCGCTTCATGGATGAGGACATTGCGCAGGCGGATGGATCAAAAGACAGGGCGCTGTGGACGCGGCTCCAAGAGCAGATCGCAGCGTGGAAAGCGGATAATCGGATTGGGATCTATCAGCATGTCACACTTATCCACACATCCACCCGGAAGGACACATCGCCCAAGAAGGCGCAGCGGGCGGAGGAGCTATGGAAATTTTATGTTGAAGAACTTGCAAGAGCGGCGACGTCGCCGACAATGTCGACAGCGTCATCGCCAACTATCTCAGCTCCTGAATCACCCATGGCGGCGCTCTCAGCAACTCTTGAGAAGTCACTGACTCTATCGTCTTCCGCACCATCATCATCGCCTACGGCGGCATCCAATGACGAGTTCGTAGAGGTGAAGGCAGGTCGGCGCGGCAAGGGTCATGCCGCAGCACAAGCAGCAAACTCGTCTTCAGCGAGAGCGGTGGCATCTGCATCCTCTACCATGACGACGTCGTCGCCTTCTGCTAGTGGGGATATCGAATCGGAGCTGCAAGCGACGGTTGCCGTGGACTTTGTTATCTGGACAGAGCGGATCATGGTTTTACGCGTGTCTAGTGCAAAGAGAGTGAAGAGTGGAAGGCCTTACGAGACCGTGCAGCCGACACTTCATGTGACAGTGGGCACTGTCGGAGACCATGTGAAACCATACGAGTCGAACGAAGTGTTGAGGCAGTGGAACGCGCAGCGCAAGCATGGCAGCCCAGGGTCGGGTGATGCGTCTGGGCCAGAGATATTTTCGGTCAAGCTGGATAAGCCCAAGATTTTCTCAGGGGTGTTGAGAGGAAAGATGTTCTAGATGGATATTGGATATGGATAATGATGGCGGTTTTGCACATGCATAGGGGCCGAAATAAATATATACTGATACTTAATTTATTGGGAGGCTTTAGAGCGAAGCTGCTACGGCACAAGGGCTACACGTTTTCGATTAATATGGGCGTTGTTTGGGTATATTAGACATCGCATAAGTTTCCTGCTTTGACTATACATGTGCCATGGACGCTGCTTCGCCTGGCGCCGCAGCCTCCTGAGAAATTGTGTCCCAGAAAGGCGAGTCCCATTCCAGAGGTACATATTTTATTCGCCATTCTTTTTGCTGTATATGAACCGAGGGACGGGAGGGTAAGTCGACACCCTGATAATCTCATCTCCAGCTTTGTCATACACCAGCTCTTCTAGTTGTTGAATCTCAAAGGGTTTGAACCGTCCAAGGACATATTTGGCGATAAAGTCTGGCGATCGATCCTTAGAATTGGGGCGGCCGATACCGACACGAAGTCGTTGGAAATGCTGTGTTCCGAGGTGTTTGATACAAGACTTAATTCCGTTGTGGCCATTTGCAGATCCTTCATTCTTAAAGGAAAGTTTTCCGATATCGCGCTCCATGTCGTCATGTACTACCAGGATGTCTGATACAGGAATGCCCAGATCTTTGGCTATTTTGCATTACAAAACAAAAAGAACAAGGCGGAGCATATTTGTGTCAGTACACATGATTTGCTTGCCAGACAGGAAGTTGTTACTTGAGCACTCCCGGTTGGATTTTCCTGCGTACCTGCTTGGGAGACTGACGGTCCACTGATGTTCATTAGCCGTAATGGCTTGAGGAGGGTGAGTTTCAGGTCAATGACGACCGTTTCCCTTTCATCCATCCTCCTGACAGCTGGTACAACTTCCTTCTCATCGGTCGTCGTTGCGGCATCAGAGGGTGCAGTCGTATCAGGGGTGGGTTTATGTATGTTGGCGGCCGGAGGAAGACGCTTTTTAGGAGTGGCGGGCCTCTTTCGTCTCACGGTGATGGTTGTGGTGGCAGTGGCGACTTCGGCCTGCCAGGATTTTTGGGTGGACCAGGCGGCATTGAAACGCTGAGAAATGCTATCGACAACCATCATGCCGACGTTGTGGCGTGTCCCTGGGTGGGTGTAGTTACCGAGTCCAACGACCTGTTTGCGAGCAAGAAGGCGGTGGTCAGGGTTTGAGGTCGAAATAATCTTTGTGGTACCTGAATATTTCCACGGACTGAAAGAAGAGTAAGGGGAAAACATTTACCAGTATGTGCTTTGTCGTGCTTGCCATGGGAGTAAATCGGGGTGGTTGAGGAATGGATGGGTGGGGTGGCTAGGAATGAGTGCAAGAGTGGAGATCAGATCAGGACAGGGCTGATCTCTTTTTATCTTCCAACGGCCTCTTTCCGCGCAGAACCGCAGCAACAGGAGGTGAAATTAAAAATTGGATGTAGACGATTCGATCGCACTTGTTGCCCCAGGCACGCACCCCGTAAGCGACACCAATTTTTGTTGGACTCCCACCCAGGCAGCCGCGCGTAGATCCAGCCACGCACTAATCCCATGTAAAAGGCCGCTGCTCAAACCAGTGCAGTTTTCCTTCTCGCTGCTTCCATCAGGACATTCCAACAACAGAGGCGCATCGCTTTCATTTCGCATCTCATCCATTCCCTTCTCATCCCCTCTGTTTCCCCATTTTACCTCGTCAGCCAGGAAGCAACCATAGCCAAGATGAGTCAAGTCATTGTCATGAGTACGTCCCCTGCAGAAACACGGCCCGATCCATAAACAGATCTCCATCGCCACAAACACATAAAGAACTCGATTCGCGATCAGCCTCGTGCCTGATGGCCTCAAGCACCATGGAGACGCGTTCTCTGCAACACCTAGTACAGGTCCATTTCGCTCGGGATGCTAATGGTACCGCAACCCCTATCTCCTCTGCTAGACACCAACATGGAGCGCGAGACCGGTCGCAAGGCTCAGGTCTCCAACATTACTGCCGCCAAGGTACGTCAAAACTTGATGGCAAAAAAGTGGCGCCTCCTCCCTCGCCCTGATCAGACTCGCCCCTAACCATGGGAGTTGCCCTTTGTTCATTCTCATAATAGACTGTTGCTGATATTATCAGGACGTGTCTTGGACCTCGCTCAATGTTGAAGATGTTGCTGGATCCCATGGGAGGCGTTGTCCTCACCAACGACGGAAACGCCATCCTCAGAGAAGTCGAGGTCGCACACCCTGCTGCTAAGAGCATGATCGAGCTCGCCAGGACACAGGACGAGGAGGTCGGCGATGGAACTACTAGCGTCATCATTCTCGGTAATTTTATTTTATTTTTTTTGCGTGCGATACAGCTGTATGATCTGGATGACAGTAAACTAGGGTCGAAGGGATCTAGATCTAACATCGTTTATAAACTGCTCGCTGGAACTTCTTCCGGGGTTGTTTATTCAATTAGCTGGTGAGGTCCTTGCCCAGGCCCTCCCCTACCTTGAGCGCAACATCCACCCTATCGTCATCATTGCTGCCTTCAAGCAGGCATTGGAAGATGCCATCGAGATTGTCGACAAGATCTCGGTCCCCGTCAATGTGAACGATCCCAAGGAGATGTTGGATCTGGTCAAGACCTCGATTGGCACCAAGTTTGTCAGCCGCTGGAGCGATTTGATGTGCAAGTTGGCATTGGATGCTGTCCGCTGCGTTGCTGTCGAGAACGATGGTCGCAGAGAGGTTGATATCAAGCGTTACGCCAGAGTCGAGAAGGTACGCTGCACTGCCTTTTTTTTAAAGGTTGATCAGCTTTTTTTGTATGCAACGCTCATTGACCAAAACGCTTTCCACGGTTCATATTACAATGTTACAGATTCCTGGTGGAGAGATTGAAGACTCGAGAGTTTTGGACGGAGTCATGCTCAACAAGGATGTCACGCATCCCAAGATGCGTCGTCGCATCGAGAAGCCCCGCATCATCTTGCTGGATTGCCCCCTCGAGTACAAGAAGGGAGAGTCGCAGACCAATATCGAGGTGACCAAAGAGTCTGACTGGGCAAGGATCTTGCAGATTGAAGAGGAGCAGATCAAGAGCATGTGCGACAAGATCATCGAGTTGAAGCCCGACATTGTGTTCACGGAGAAGGGTGTTTCTGATTTGGCGCAGCACTACTTTGTCAAGGCCAACATCACGGCCATCCGCCGTGTTCGCAAGACCGACAACAACCGTATTGCCCGTGCTGTCGGAGCAACGATCGTCAACCGTGTCGATGATTTGAAGGAGTCGGATGTCGGAACTGACTGCGGATTGTTTGCTATCGAGAAGATTGGTGATGAGTAAGTTTTGAACTGCTTTTGACTTGAGTCTAGTGTCAATTGCGTAGTGTTGCCGAGGGAAGGGTATCTAACCTTTCTCTGGGTGTTTTTTTTTGGTAGATACTTCACTTTCCTCACTGGATGCAACAACCCCAAGGCCTGCACAATTGTTCTGCGTGGACCTTCCAAGGACATTTTGAACGAAGTTGAGCGCAACCTCATGGATGCTATGTGCGTTGCCCGCAACGTCTACTTCAACCCCAAGCTCTCGCCTGGAGGAGGAGCAACAGAGATGGCAATTTCAGTCGGATTGATGGAGAAGAGCAAGACGCTGGTGGGCTCCGTCCAATGGCCGTATAGGGCCGTGGCAGAGTCCATGGAGGTGATCCCCCGTACATTGATCCAGAACTGTGGAGGCAATGCGATCAAGGTGTTGACGTCATTGCGCGCTAAGCATGCGACGGGTAACTACTCGTGGGGTATCGACGGACATGCAGGCAAGATTGTGGACATGCATGAGTACGGTATCTGGGAGCCCAACGCAGTCAAGGTGCAGACGATCAAGACTGCGATTGAGTCGGCGTGCATGTTGTTGCGTGTCGATGATATTGTGTCGGGATTGTCGGGTCAGAGAGCTCAGCAGCAGGGCGGTGGCGCACCTGAGCAGCAGGAGATGGCAGAGGGAGATTTGCAGCCTGAGCAATAAGCGACAAACGCAATGACACTAGAACAAGGGTCGGAATTTTCTTGAGGTAGTCTACAGTAAACGGGTATTTTTCTTATTGATAAACAAAAAACGCATTCCATCTTTCATTTTCTGTTCTGCTGCTGTTGCTGCAAAAAAAAAAAAAAAAAAAAAAAAGAGCGTTTGTACTTTCCAGCTGGAGTCTTTATTAAAGTCACGACGTTTCCAACTATTTGGATTGTCTTCTAAAATATTTTATCGCGTCTTCTTCTTTTCGAGCGCCTTGCTTGAGGAGAAATACGTGGCCGAGTACAGTAACCAGCCGTAGACAACTCCAACGGCCGCATAGACGGACGTGATCATCAATGGCAAGAACGCCAACTTTTCCTGACCAAACACGGCCTCGTGGATCAAGTTGACATAGAGCTGCACGGGCACACACCCAAACACGTAAAGACGCTCGAGCGTAGTATAGTATCGTAGCATGGATCGACCTGCCCATGATGAAGGGCCAGCCTCCATTGCAGATGACGATGAGTTTTTAGGCTGCTTGGGTATACATTGGTCGAGTCCTGAGCCGACCACAACAAACCAGATCACTGTAATCAGGACCTTAATCGGCGTTTCTGTGGAATATGAAAAAAGGAATTAAGATATAATACACAACGAAAATAAAAAAACGAAAACAAATGCTGACAGTCCTTTTCCTGAAGGCCCCAGACACGTTACCTTCGCGAGTAAAGAACAATGGCCAGAGACCAATATAACCAGCCAGGCTGACAATCATGAATGACCGAACATCTCTCGGCGTCAACACTCCTCCACCCTTCTGATCCGTCAACGCTCCTGCACCTGATCCCGAGTTGGGGCTAGTTCCCACTAAGTTGGCGATCGCGACACTCATCGTCACTGTGCACAACAAGATCGCCTTCTCGTGGACGTGCCAACCGGCCAAAAACGACGCAAACGCCGATAGCGCTACCGAACCCACGAACCGGTCAAACGTCGGCTTACGGAACACCGAGATCAAGCTGGGGATCTGCAACAGGACGGTCAAGATGAGCGTGTGCTGCGCGGTCACAGTCGGCAACACTCCGAACGCAGTGTCTCCAACAAGTCCACGAGTAGTCGCGGCAAGAGCTGAGGGGTCCAGTGTCAAATCAAAGTATTGGCCGAGAGGCGTCTTGGAAACCAAGACGATCATAATCCTGTCCACGAACGAGTAGAGTGCCCAGAAGTTGGCCGCCCAGTATGAGTGGCAAAGACCACGCTTGAATGGGAAGAGACGTGACGCCAGTTGTGGGAGCTGGTTCATGGCAGCAAAAGGCCCCAATGACGCCGCGAAAATAGCAATGACACTGAATCCCAATGCCAGGAAGTGGAATGGTCGAAAAGCTGAAATCCATGATTTGGCTAACATGGTAAGAAGGAGAAAGAGAAGTGGTATGATATGTTGAGTACCAAAGATTGTTTCTGGATTCCCCCCCCCCCCTTCTGTGATCAATGCTACTCATGTGGGGATTGCGTACCTCGGATACTGTTCTCAGAGTTCTCGAAGCAGTACGCACGAAGCAGGAACGCAAAGTAGGATGGCGCAATGTAAAGATAAATGTGCTTAAAGTTCAGCAAGATCGCGAAGAGGATTCCCGAGCGGAGCAGTTTGCCCTAAAAATTCAATCAGAGTGAGGGCGGATTAGTCTGAGTGACCAAAATGCACATATTGAGCAGCTCTATAGCATCCGATCTGCATACCTGCTTTGCATCGACTAGTGAATGGACCATGATCCCGTAAAGGAAGCCGTTATACTGGAAGTGCATGTTATCGACCATCAGCAAGCCTGGGTTCAACATCAGAGACCAATTGATGATCTTCTGCAGCGGGCGGTTGCCCATAGCCGTCAACATCCTCTGCAGTGCCCAGAAGAGCACCAATTCACTGACGATCACCGTCGTCCGTTGAAAGTAAACCATTGTAAGGGTGTCGTAGTTTAGGTTGTCCACCTGGACGATTTTGGGGTCCACCTGAGCAGCGAAGAGGGAGAGGAACTTTTCGAACCAGGCAAAGAATGGAGGATAGTCCAGTGTCCATTCGCTCGTTTTCTAGTAGATAATGTATACACCGGATCTGATCAGTTATGGCGCATCGATAGCCTGCGGTTCTCTGATCGTGGCGTGACGCGTATCTTTGGGGGGAAGGAGTGGAGCCATACCTCAAAGTACCATTGCGAAATAGGTAATGAGTGAGTGATAGCCAGCCAGTTGCGATGGACTTCAAAGTCTGTGGAGTGGCTAGTGTCGAGTCGAGAAAACAAAAAGGAGAGATGAGTTCCTGTGTGGTGGTTCTCAGCTGTAACGGTTGTGTCTTGAATGCTGGCCACATGTACTCACTATGTGGGGAACAGCAGCACTTTGAGTGCGATGCTGATGACGAGCAACGAGGTCTGCATGCCTCGACCTACTTTTGTTTGAATGAAATGGTTTTTGGATGAAAAGGAAATGGGCGAAGAGATGCGCTCGGCGCGTCTTTCATCTCGAAACATCCCATGCACTGGAGGGACGGATAGAGTGGCTTGTCACTGCACTTTTTTGTTCTTCATTCTCTCTCTCTTTCTTTGCTGGCGTGGAATGGCGGGTTTTCCCAAACACTGAACCGCCAACCCAACCTCGGCGCGCTCGTTCACCGACACTCGAAACACCCTCTCAACAATCATTAACGCACCGCCATGTCATCAAAGGAGCTTCTCGCAGAGTACACAAAGCTTGCTGCAAAGCTGGAGCACGTAATGTCGACTTGGAAACAAAACACCTCGGAATTCAGCAAGCCCATGCAGTGGCCAGGAACACTCTTTACTCAACTTGCTCTCAACTTTAACAATAGATCAACAATACGCTACAGGAGATGAATGCGGTCGACATTGCACAACTGATTGACAAGATCCGTATTGTCGAGCGGAAAATGGGTCTCGTCTATACGCTTTTCAAGGTACGACGGCAGCTCTCAGCTATCTCCTTCTGTTTGCCACCAAACGTTGGTCTTTTGACACGCCTCTATTCCCGCTTTGTTTCATCGATTACAACCGAAAACCATACTAGTCATCGGTATATACTGTAATGATGCAGGGAGCAGACCAGGAGCAGGAACAGGCAGAGGAGCAAGAGCAGGATCAGAGCCGAATTCATAACAACAATGTACAGTACCGCCAGGCAGAACAAGACCAGCACCTGCAGGATCAGGAGCAAGGTCAGAGTCGGAGCCAGGGCCAAGGCCAAGAGCCATACCAATCATACCCAGAACAAGAAAACCAAAATCCACAACTCACGCAGCAGCAACAACAGCAACAACCATACGGGTCATATGATTCATCATCACAATCACAATCACAATCACAATCACGGAGGTCATCGCTGTATACCGACGTGGGTAGCTTGCAGAGGAGGAGGAGCAGCTCTCGTCCATCACTACGGTCATCAAACGCCAGAGAGGAGTACCAGGCTGCGACGGGCAACAAGTCGATCCTGTCACTCTCGCGCGGTTATGGGTCGTCGAGGTGGAGCCAGGCATTAGCGGACACAAATCGACCCCGATACACCTAACGGGGGGGATCCTATTATGTTTATGTATACCCAATGGAGTGTAGTTTCTGCCCTGAAAAATACAAATAAATATGGTTCTTGGGTTTCCTGCGATTTCTGGGTTTCGCTGAGTTGACCGAGTTTTTGATTTGAACCAAGTCACTCAGGAGAGAGAGAATGAGAAGTATAAAAGGGGGATGCGGATCCATTGATGGATCCGATGGGCCGCTTTCATCGTCTTTTCACCCCTCCTACATCTAAAAGACGAAATCCATTCCACGCATTCAAGCAATCTTAGCGTAAAAAAGAAAAGAAAAACTGAATTCACTATGCGCAACACAACTGACAACTCGAATGCACACACGTCGCAGGAGGAACGGGCGTTTGTCTTGCCGCGAGGCAACCATGAAGCCCAGCCCTCATACCAATCCCTGTCCACATCATCCTCGCTCCCCAACAGCAACACACCTTTGATCCGTCCGACCTGGAAGGAGAGGGTAGCCAACCTATGTTCCCTTCAGTTCCTGATGATCCTGCTTTTGGGACAGCTGCTCTCGTTGTGTATCACAGCAACGACTATCTTTACGACAAAGCTAGCTCAGGGTGACAACCCGGTCTCGATCCCGACCACACAGTCGTTCCTGAACTACTTAATCCTTGGATTGGTTTATACCACCATTACGATCTACAAGGAGGGTTTTCGAGGATGGATCCAGATCATCCGTCGCAGGGCTTTTTATTGTAAGTATTCGGCTACTTGCATATCCGCTGTGCTCTCAATTGATCATTCCGCTGCTGTTTTGCTCAGAACGAACGCTGGAACACTAAACACTTTTGTCCCACAATAACTGAAATCAATGCGGCATGCATCATTAGACATGCTTTTTGCCGTCATCGACGTGGAGGGCAACTATTTTGTAGTCAAGGCGTACAACTACACCTCCTTACTCTCCGCCATGTTGCTCGATTCTTGGACTATCCCCTGCGTCGTCATCCTCTCTGTCCTTTTCCTCAAGATGCGCTTCGTTCGTTTTCACTACCTGGGCGTCTTTTTGGCCATGGTCGGCTTGGGGTTCCTGATCTGGTCTGACATGGAGGCCGGCAAGGACTTTCCGGGATCGGATTACATCAAGGGAGATCTGTTCTGCCTCTTGGGAGCTACGCTCTACGGGGTGTCGAATGTGTATCAAGAGTTTCTGGTGCGGCAAAGGCCCTTGTATGAAGTGGTGGGCCAGATGGGATTCTGGGCGACGATCTTGAATGGGGTCCAGTTGGCTATTTTGGAGAGGAACGAGATCAAAAACGTAACGTGGACTCCTCAGGTGGTGGGGTACATTATTGGATTCGACATTGCAATGTTTATAATGTACTCGGTGTCACCGGTGTTGTTCCGTCTGTCGTCGGCAACATTCTTCAACCTGAGTTTGTTGACGAGCGACTTTTACGGGCTGATCTTCGGTCTATTCCTCTTTGGTTCCAAGGTGCGTAATAATGAGTAGAAAAAAAAATACTGAATGATCGGTCGACTCAACGGTTTGTTATACCGTCGCTTTTTGCCACCATGTGCGCCCACTTCCCGCGATTTCTCTAATTTTTTTTTTTTTTTTACAACAGATCAACCGCTTGTATCCGATTGCATACGTGTTAATCATCGGAGGTATCATTGTGTACAACATCTATCCAGCTCCGGAGCCTCAATTCAAGAAAGTACTGGGGAGCGGCAAGGCGCAGCAGGACGACACAGCCCCTCAGCAAGAGCAAAATCCTTGACGGAGCTCTCATTTTTTTTTATTGTGGCGGTGCTCCTCGGACAATTTAGACTGCAGTAGATAGACTTTAGTAGATTTTTTTTTCTTCTATATTCGCCATAAACCGACTTTCTGTGGTTGATTGAATGGATCTGTTTACAAATTAGAGTCACCTGGTGCAAAGCCCGCTCTTTTTTCATGGGGGGTTGTCCATGCTCAGTAGACAGAAAATGTGCTTCGCCAACGGCTTTTTTTTTGCGACACGTTGGTTATTAATGATCCACCACAAACACATCTTTAAATATATTGCACAAATTCACTCATTGAGTTTATTTGAATTGGAATCTGGCTTCACTATGCAGATCTTGCAGTTGAAGAAAAGAAAGAATGCGACTTTCTAAATGAGGTTGTGAGAGTGGACTATACATGGGAGACGAACATGGATGGAAATGCTATGCTAGGTGTTGGGAGTTGCGTGTGGAAGAATGCTGTCTTTTTCATTTTTTTTAGCAGACCAACTTGGCTCTAGCACGGGCAGCCTGTAACTTCTCAGTCTCATGTTTTGCGGGATGGACACCGTCCTCTCTTGCAGACTTGACGGTATAATGTCTCAACAGTGCGTCTCGTCGCACAAAGGGTCGACTGCAGAATTCGCAGGGCCAGGTTATATCTCGATGCTTCGAGGCTTGGTGTCGTTTCAAATCGTGGATCCGGCCAAAGGATTCGCCAGGGCAGAGCTCGCAGCGGAAGGTCATCGATTCTGTAACAGGGTTGTAGACCATGATGGAGCCATCTTCGTTCTTGATCATCGTCAGACCATCGGCGTTCGGGACCGTTGTTGTTGTTGTCATTGTTGATGCTGCGGCGGTCGACATGGTAGGTGAGGGACATGACGACGGTGAGCTGGTATACGTGGTCGCAGGAGACTGAGCCATCATGGAGTCAATGTAGGACTGTTTAGGTGATTGAGCGATGGAGCGGAAGCTGCGGGTTGGGAATGTTTGGAAAGCGGGAGAAGTTGGAGAACTGCAAGAAGAAGAAGAAGGAGAGCTGCAATGATGATGGCGGTTGTAGTTATGTTGATGGTGGTGGTGCTGCGTCGCAGGGTAAGGTGCGCAGGACATAACGGGCGAGAGCGAGTTCGACCGATGAGGACCGCCAGCGGATGAGCTTTGGCTGTGCAGGTTAAAGTACTGTTGCTGTTGAAGCTGCTGTTGGTAATGCAAGAGCTCTTGGTCGATCGACGAGGCCACCATTGCTTGACTGTTGTTGCGGCTCTCAAAGTGCAGCGCCGCTTGCTGGGCCTGAGGCCCGAAAAGCGCCATTTCCGACGTGGCTGAGTCCGACATGAATGTGAGCGGATTTCCAGAGAGCAGATCGTCGATTGTGATATTAAAGAGGTCGACCAATTCATTGGCCTCGTCTGCGTCCATCATCTTGATCAGACCAGTGGCAGGGCTTGATTCAGGAGAGCCCGAGGATGAAGAAGCGCTAGAGTAACACGGAGATGTGGGCGAGGCTGGAGTGTGTGGTTGTTGTTGCTGAGAGAGGTATAGAGCGTCGACCAGGGCTTGGGTTTCTTGACGGTGTTGCTGCTGCTGAAAGTATTCTTGCAGCTGCTGCGGGTCCTCGTTGTCATAGAGGGTCGTGTACATTTTGGACATTTCCTCGGTGGTCTCGCGTCTGAGTGAGGCGCCGTTTTGTCTTGCGCCAAAGATGTTTGAACTCTGCATGGTTATGATGTTTCTTGTGTGTGTATGTATGTGAGAGGGAGAGAGTGTGTGAGTGTGCGAGTGAGGAGGCAAGGTGGGATTTTATTCTTTTTCTGTGGAGAGAGGAGAAACGCGCTTTGATTTTTGTGCTTTGCAATTGTGTTTGCTGTGTGTTCCTAAAATTTTATTCGCGGGGGCGCGTCCTTTTTATAGTCGACAGACCGTCGCCGTAAATTGAATTTTTGGAGCAAAAGCGACGCACAGAGTCAGAGTCAATTGAACATCCCGACACTCGACCAGCTCTCATTTGACGCAGAGAGTTACCTTTTATGGTAATCTCTGACTGGGCTCCGGCTCACTCAAACCATGTTTGAACCGACATCGCTTAGACGCTCTTGACAATTGCTCTCACATAGACTAATATGCACATGTCACACCTGGGGCTGATGCATACACACCTCCCCACATGGTGGGCGACTCCAGTCACAGTTTCCAGCCACAACTTCAGCCTCTTGGGGGTAAGTTTACCGTGTCGCTTGAGCAGAGCATTATTATTATTATAATCGCTAAAAGTAGTGAGAATCGGCTTCGATTCCTGGAAGCGATTCTCGTAGTTGATTGACCCTCCACTTCTCTTGTGTGACTTGATTCTTGGGTGACAAGAATCGCTTTCAAGAATCGAAATCACACGTCACAATGCTTTAAAAATGTCAACCACGACTGACGGACGCCTGTGTCCCCCATTTCGAAGGGAAGAGCGTCAAATAAAATTGCCGAATGGTGAGACGGTCCTCGCAGTTCTTTGCTTGGGAGATTAGAGACGAGGGACGGCATTATGGCGGGTATAGGTGATGAATAGTCACTAGCTATATTCCTTATTCGTTGTTGTACAATAAAAGAGCTTTTGCTGCTGTGTCGGATTAGACCAATCATGCAATGACCCAGTGTCAAAAATTTCTCTTTCGGTGGCAAATGTGCGACCATTCTCAGCCGATCTTCGGCCGGGCGAAGCACAAGATATCGAAGCATACCATTTTTTTATTTATCAAATGTGTTCTTTCCCTCCCACGCCCCCTCCTTCCATCTATCCATCTGTCTTGCTCTTTGTTCTCACTTTGCTCACTCGAGGTCAATTGAGTACGGGAGTAGTTTAAATACCGCACGTGCCAAGTACGCGAACGTACCCTCCTTACCCTCCGGAGGCAAGTCATAGAACATCCTCCGAGCCAGTTGCTCATGATGTTCAAAGCTCACATCTCCCTTCTCGATGCCGCCTGCAGCTGTCGCGTCAGTCGCGACTACAACAGGAGCTCCTCCTACACCAGCCTGACCCTGTCCGCCTGGCCCATTCACAACCCACTTGGTCCAGAACGTGTTCATTGCCTCTCTCATGATCAAGGGCAAATCAATCACTTCAGGCTGCACCTCCATGCCTGGGCTTCGGTCCTCGATCTTGGCGATCACCATCAGAGTCTCGACAGCGATCTGGCGTTCGGCAGGGTCGATGATCACATCCAAAAAGTTCTCGACCGCCAAGGCGAAATTGAACTCTTCAGCAGTCTTCTCGGAGACGATGGGGTCGCGGGGCAAGAGGTGGGAACCGATTCGGATACCGGCAGCACGAGAGAGGATCCTCCAGACACGAGGATAGAACTTGGTCGGGACACGGTTCAGGGAGCCATCGTTCTTGCGGCGACGCAGCCAGCGGCCAGAGGAGTTGGGTACAAAGGCTGCGATGGCCGAGGGCGAGGGGAAGGGGTCAAGGCTGTCGGCCTTGGCCTTGTACAGGTCCAAGTCAAAGGTCTTCTCAATAACATCGGTGGGTCCGTCCATGAATGACTTGTGTGCCTCCACGGCCTTTCCAGCTTCGATTCCTATTGAGTGGAAATGGGAGGAATGGATTTGAAAGTCCGGTCAGCCGTCTCGTTAATTTTTTTTTTTTTACTGTGCCTCCGAGGAACAACATCGACTCTTCGCTTTCTAGCTTACCCTTTTCGCCAATCATGCACCAAGAGTCGCGGTACTTGATGTCGTTTATCTTCCCACTTCCCAACTGCTTGAGTGCAAGGCGAGCCGCAGTCGTCAAGTGTTCAAAGCTGTCGTCTTTGCCGGAGCAGATAACAATCATGCCCGGGTGCAGCCAATCTACCAAACGCGCCAGATCATCGCTCTCGTCCTCTGAGATATGCGTGTCAAACGACACAGACTCAATGAGGACCCCTTGCACGGGATCGATTGCAACCACGTTGATACCGCGGGAAGATACCGACATTGTGCTCTCATTGATCAGAATCTTTGAAAAGTTACCAGAGTGGTATCCTCCAGACTGGACCTTGATTGTTAAAGTTGTCGAACCCGCGCTCATGTTCGGGATAGGGACCGCACCCAGTGACATGGACGGGCCAGAAGAAGCAATGTTTGGCGTAACATTGCAATCTGTAGCATCTGTCAACGAAATATTGCCGGCATGACGGCGGCCAGAGATGGGGCTCAGACGACTCGAGGACTGGTTGCGAAGGAGCATATTGGTAGCGTTGGCACTCAGGGTTGGGCCAGACAGCACGGTCCCCAGCAACGATTTGAGCTCAAAAGGCGAGAGCTGCATCAAATGCTCGACAGCGTCTGTCTCATCACAGCTGTTAAGACGCGAGATCTCCTCACGCAGAGCAATGATCAAGAAATGTGTGCGAAGTCGCATAATACCCTCAAACATTGCAGGGTCAGCTCTGACGAACGAGCCCAAGTAAATCAGAACCTCTTGGACGACGGGGCCCTCGCGGACGTCGTCAAAGTTGCCGTCATAGATCATGCCACTTAGCACATCAGGTCCCAAGGGGGTAGTGATGAAGTGCTCAGTGGGCCCTGATCCGATAGTGATTTGCTTCTGACGAATAACTAGATCTGTGATGTTGATGGTAAGAGAATTGACGACCTTGTGAAGCAGCCCAGCGGCTTGGCGGACAATCGACCAAAGCTTCAGCTGAAGGGACTTGAAGTAAACTTCCTCCAGCAGCGTCTGAACTGTGGCATCCAAGTTGCTGACATAGAAATCCATGTCCTGGCATGACAACAGGTACTGCAGCAAGTCTGTGGCACGGGGTGAAAAAAAAGTCAATAAATACCATTAGTATCTTGATATGTGCGTGTGTCTGACGACGACCATCACAAGCCGGCGTATGTATACTCACCAATTTGGTCATAGAGGTTGACAGAGAGGGAGAGCATGCTCATAGCCGCCTCCATTTGGGATGGGTCTCCTAGAGTCAGACCCAAACTATCCATGCCATCAGCAGACTCATCCGAGTCCTCGTCCTCGTCCTGAGTGGCGTCACTTGAGGGCGCCTCCGAGATCTGAAGGTTGGCCAAGTCGGGAGTCAGGGCACCTGATCCTGATCCTGAGCCGGGGTTCTTTCCTTTTGGACGAGGCTCTTCATGGTCCTTCAGCTTGAATGCCTTGGCTTGATCCTTCTTGCTCCTCTTTGTGGCATACGGATCTTGTGTATCAGGACGCGAAGGCGTCATAAAAAGAGGTGAAGCTGGGAAGCTGGGCTCCAAAGGAGTCTGTGACTGCGACCCAAAGTAGCTATCCCCGTCGTGATCAGAGTTCCCCGAGGGCGTTGTCAGTGAGGCGAGGGTGAGTCCAATTGCAAACGAGGATGACCGGCGGCGCATTGACCAGCGATGGCTGGGGGTTCTGGTGCCTGGGGTGGCTGCCTGTGTCTGTTTCTCATTCAATCCCAACTTTCTGGCATTGCGACCCTTGCGGCGGTCAGCAGCACCACGAAGGATACCGAGCCAGTCAATGTCCTTCTTTGCGACCAAAAAGTCTAAAGATTCAATGCAGGATGTGTTGACCATCTCACTCAGGCGTCCCAAACGAACGCGGACACCGTTGCAAATGCCACTGCGGAGAGTCATGAAGAAGTTGAGCAGGTTACGCTTGTTGTCCTTCTGGGGTCCAGAGCCGAGAGACGCTTTTCTCCAGGTTGTGAGTTGGCGACCATCAGCGTCCATTTGAGAGGCAAAGCTGCGTGATTTTGACAGACCGCCCAACATGGCGTGGGTCAAAAGAATTGTCATGGTGGGGCGACCTGGAGGAACCCAGTATTGGCGAACAAAAGCCAGCTCCTGCTCAAAGATCGAGATGAGGTAGTCGTTGTCGCTCGTAAGGTAGAACTCTTCATTATCCATGAAGTGAGGAGTGAATGCATAAAGATGACCCTGGACTCGGTACAGACGAGAGGTTCCGAGCGATCCAATGGGACGCTTAGGTCTTCCAGACAACCCAAGCTTGGCGTTCCTTCCAAGAGCACCATAGACTTCCTTAAGTCCCTGAGGATGGCTGACAGTGATCGGGTGAACTTGATCCATTGTCTGGGTCTCGAGTCCATACATGTTCAGCATGCTCTGCAAGTTGGCGTCCTCGGCCAGCAGGACGATCTGCACCACGGTGTCGTTGGGCTGGGTCTTGCGAGCATTGAAGCGCCTTCCAAGAGGATCAATCTCCGCAACACTGAGTAGGTTCTCATAGATAAGGTTTCCGAGTGTATGAAGAGAGTTTGCCCAAACCAGAGGAAGGTTATCGTTGGCAATGCGTGCCTGTGAGTGCTTGTTCTTTTTCTCGGCGTCGACCAAGTGATTGGGGACGAAGTACAATTCGGGAATGAGAGGGATATGTTCTGGGAGCTTGCCGTCGCTCCCGGGGCTGGCAAACCCAGGTGAGGTGGGTGTCTTCAATCCTCTGCTATCCTCGCTGTCGGACATGGAGTCTGAGAGGAACTGACCAAAATCGACCAAGGTTGCCGAGTCGATGATAAGGGGCTCGAGCTTTGCTCGGTATTCCTCGACCTGCTCTTCATTATCGCTGAAAAGCCCGTCCAGAATAAAGTAGGTGTAGAACAGAGGCCATTCACACTCAATTCCCTCGAAAATCTGGAGCTCATGGGCATCATAGTGCAAGCGACTCGTATCTGGAGGAGCAAATCAATGGAGGACGATTGTTAGACTCAGTAAGGCTCGTAATGTGTAGTGCAAGATGTGGCTGTGCGCTGGACTTACTCTCAAGGACAGTCTGATGACCATCGCGCAGGAAGCGCTTGCACCCGTATTTGCCACCGAGCTTCTCGATAATCTCGTTCCTGGTGCGCTCGACCAGTTTGGCATCACCGACAGCGAAAGCAGGGAAACCGATGACAGAGAGCAGGGCGGCGTCGATTTCCTTTGAGTTGGACTCTCTTGGTAGAGCAGAGTGCAGAGTGGTATAATTGCGAGTGATCTCATCAGGTAAGACGTGGATGACCTATTCATGTAGGCGACAGCGTAGATCGGAGCATTTGAGTGTGTGAGCGATGGTTTGCTCTACATAAATTTTCATAGCTGCTGATTTTCGACAAGAAGGCCGACTTACAGAGCTGGGTCCTCCACGCGATCCAAAGAGATTGATGCCGTTGATTGCCTGCAGGGCAGCGACAGCCATACCAATTGAGGACGAGTTCAACTCGGGCTCTCCGTGGTTGATCTTGTTACCTCGCTCCCAGATGCCATAGTCGGGAGTGCGATAGGCGCGCTCGATGTAAAAGACCAAGTTCTGGATGAAATCAACCTCGTCAGCAGTATAGACGATCAGCATTCCCGAGGCAGTCATCTGCGCCAATGCCAAAAGGAAGATCGAGGTGGCATCGATCTGCAAGTGACCCCACTCAGAGTCGCCGACGACGGTATCTCCAGTGGCGGTGTTGTACTTTGCGTGGAGACAGTCATTCAAGGCCTGGGTCTTTTTAAACTGCTCGACCTTGTGTACCTGTCGCATCATGCTGAACAGGAGGCCGCGCATCAGCTTGATGACCGCATGCTCCAATTCATCTGTTGAAATAGTAAGGGGAACATGATGTATAGCTAGTTAGCGCATGTCCTACACCATGCATGCGGGCTAACAAGGAGAGTAGTTGTTCAGGAGGGACAGAGTGAAATGGCGACACCAATGACGACACGGAGTAATGCTTTTGTGTATTGTGCAAGTGATCGCAAATATATCGCACACAGGTGCATCTGGAATGTGCCATGCAGATCGTGGGTCTTTGTTAACAAGAGTACACATCAAGATAACAAAGCTGGCAGAGTATAACTTGGATAGAGACACCTGGTAGCCCCATCCCTCTCTACCAAAGCGCTGGGGATAGTGATGATAGTGATGATATGTTGTTGTATGCATGGATCATAGACACGAAACTTCCCGGCGTGTCTCTTTGATTTCCAGAAAGCGATAACGGCCAACCGTATCTTGGTTGTTGCTGTTGTGTGTTCTGGTGTGTTACCTTATCTGCAAAAAGGCCGAGTCGTTTGGTTTGGTTTGCAAGGTTTGAACTCCCTTCCCCCAAAGGTCAAATCAGACAGGTCAAATCAGACAGGGCAAATGCAGACAGGCAGGCACACCAGACTTTACCCCACGGGTATAGCCATCGCTCCCTCTTTCGCGCCCCTCCTTGCAGATCCCGAGTGCAATTGCGGATTAAACAGTGCTTGCTTTAAACAGAAACTTACATGCTCGCCCCTCATCGTCATCGATTCGTCGGTAGGCAAGGGCAAGACCAAAGACTGCCATGATCGAGTATACATTATCACTGTGGGAAGAGAATTGCCAGGAGCAATTGAAGCACAATAAACAATCCAGTCGATCAGTCCTATTGCTCTCTCTCGGACATCATGATCATACAAAAAAAACCCCATAAGTCCGTGAGATGCACCATACCGAACCCAGGCATCGCGATAGTCGCCGTGCGTGGTAACAGCGACCGAGGCTGGGATCAGACCCGTCGTAGGGTTCTGTCGGTTGAGGATAACTGTGTTAACACAGCGGTAGTAGTGGTCAAGCCTCTTCCTGACGTTGGCCTGGGAGTGGTACATTGAGAATGGGAAGAACGGAGGGGTGGAATGAAGGAAGCTGATCAGTTCAGGGACAGAGAGAGTGTGAAAAAAAATATAGATTTAAAGAGATACAAAGGACACGGTCCTTAAAGAACAGAGGAAAGAAGGATAGTTAAGGCAGGTCAATGGTCAGAGAAAGGAGGGTGGAGAGACGAGGGAGAGGAGGGAAGAAGAGAAAGAAAGAAAGGTGAATGGGGAAAAGGATGGACTTCGAGCTGATGGAGAAGAGTCGATGGAGAATAATAAAATGCGGTCTTCCTCTTGTGACAGGGCGGGCAGGGCTCCTGCAGGGGGGGGGAGGACCAACAAGAAAAAAAGAAGCAACAAACGCTGTGGAGCGAAATGCACCACTGTCAGCTAATGGCAAATAAAATAAAAATACAGGGAGGTGAACATTGCGTTCGGTTACAGAGATCGCAACTGACTTCCGCAGGAACGAGGCTAACGTAAACGCTGTTGCGACGATTCTTGTTCCACCATCTAGAATCATCAGCGCCTGGTGGAATCGCGGTTGTGTCCAACCCGCCAGGAGCCAGCTATTCGACCGCTACTCTTCCCGCGATTATGAAAGACCTCCATGTTCACGAAGTGGTATGCATTAGAACGGGCCTGATTTCACATGTAGGTCTGCTCATTGGTCTAGTTCCTGGCTCTTCTCCTCTCTGGCCCCATACACATATCAAACGTGGTCGATCCTATCCTCATCATTTGCTCCACGCGTCGTTTGCATCGGCCAGTCTAGATTTCGGTTGCAACATGTCCGTTGTTCCGATGAGACAAGATCCTTTGGTCGGCCAGCATTTCAACGACGCGCGCTCTGCTGTCAGAGCCACTATTTGAGCAGTGCTTTCGACTATTCCCATGACCATAGCCACATTTGAGACGTGAGTTATGAGGGGAAGTTCAAGCTGGAATACATTGGCCTCGACTCTTTGAACTGTGAAGCGTCAGCCTGATTGACATTCCTTAGCTGCGATTATAATAAGGAAAACAAGAATGCGATCTCGGGAAGACGAAGCAGAGCCACAGAACCAACGAGACCGGTCCCTTTCACTTAACCTTGACCACATTTAGGGTAGACAACTGCAGGATACATGTAAATATATATATCGTTTCTGGTGCTGCATCGCTATTTGTTGTTTTCTACTTTTCCTTGCCATCTATCCCACTCTTATTACGACAGCATTACTTCCTGTTCTTGTTCCTTACTCGCCCTCTGCTCGCTGACTTGTTAACCATCCTTGACAACAGGCAGATCAAGCACACATAGACATCCTCCAAATCCTTTCGATACCACACTCCGACCTCGCTAAAGCGAAAGGAATCATTATACTCCATGAGGTTATCAGCTGTGCTTGCGGGCCTCGCACTCGCCCTCCCCTGTTTAGCGGCTCAGGCCCAACGTGTCGTCGGATACTATGGAAAGGTAACCGCCACATGTATTTCCTCTGAAACCTGCAGACTACCGCCTACACGCGTCGTAGCATATTTTCGACACATACTTTGGGCGCACTTTACCGCACATACTTTGGGCGCACTTTACCGACAGAGCATCTCCACCCCCACCCCCCTCACAGTTAATGCTTGAGTGATGGGCACACCTGGTTATCTTGCAAGGACGAACAAGTTTTTACAGAGCATGGATGCAAATCGCTAATGACCCGGTGGCAGAGAAATATAGGGTAGCAGGTTGAATACCCTGCATGTCGTAAATGTCGTGTTCAGCCATTAAATGGAGCACGACCCCGGCGATCCTTCCAGATGAACGGATGGAAGATTGACCTTCCGCATATTTTACTTTCATCCAAGAAAAAGCACTGGAGAGGAATGTGGAATCATGGTCTATCAGCTCACCGAATGTGCACACATGCACCCTCTCCCCCTTTTTTGTTCTCTATTCTAAAACAGACGGCTGGGGAGTGCCCGGACTACCCATCCTTCGCACCCTCCCAGTTACCCTATGAGTTATACACGCACCTGAACTTTGCGTTCGTGATGATCAATGATGATGGTGTAGTTGAGATGCAGCATCCTGAGGACATACAGCTCTACAAGGAGCTGAATGAACTCAAAATCAAGAAACCTACCCTGCGAACTGTTTTAACCGTTGGTAAGAAACAAGCCCGGATTTTCTATTTTTTTTGTCCCCCTGGGGAGAAATGGCAGACCAGAGGATTATGGGCACTTACAAGAATTTTGATTTTTTTTTTTTTTTGTCTCGTAGGTGGATGGGACATGGATATGGCGCTTTATTCAAAGATGGTCTCCACTCCAGCGAACCGTCAAAAATTCATCAAGTCTGCCATTGCTTATGTGCGCACACACAATTTTGATGGGCTTGACTTTGACTGGGAATAGTACG